>PDGT01000008.1:3487711-3522437 GCA_003671415.1 Megathymus violae
ATTAAGTCGCGGTCGATCGGTTTCGACGGCACAGAAATACAGTCGAAAATAAGGAAATGACTTACTCGAGAGTATGTCGGAGTGGTCCGTCTGCTACAAGAGCAGTAACGGAAGTGCAAAACATTGAAACAATTATTATTATTATAGAGACCCGCCCTGTCCTTGTTCGGGTTAAATTATATGTAATATCAATAATTAAATATAATAATTTAACAATTATCTAATTATATAGGTAAAAAATGAGGATGTGAATTAACATATCTTGTGAGATATTCGACTAGTTTTTTGGCCTATCTACCTAATAAAATTAAAATTATATATACATGATACAAGAATAGTGTACCTCTATCATTTAAATGGTAAAAGAATTTTCCAAGTAGGTTTCGTAATTCCAGATTACCCTCCGGATACACGCATAAACACTAACAAAATTCATACCCTTTTTATAGTGTTAACCATTGACAACCGACAACGTTCCAATTCGTACATAAATTGATCAGTCTTCTAAAATGTATTGAAGGTAAACCTCGTCTAAATGGTGCCATTTTGATCAGCTCTGATTCTTCTCTGTGCGCTACGTTGGGAAGTATTCATGGTCCATCTACCAAAACATGATAGATATACGTTAAGAGATAGATGTACGTTATCCTTCCTTTGAACTATGTGGCTAGGTTATTCAGACTTTAACCGTTTAATCCTACAGGCAAGGTCAATATCCTGTTTAGTGTAAAGATTCCTTTATTGTGGATTTGATCGTTCATACAAATAAATACAGAATGAAGTTGAAAACACGTAATTCTATCATAACATATAAAATAATTATATATATTCCATATTATTAAATGATTCTGTATTAAATAATTTAGGCAGTCATACTGTGAAGTATTGTAAATTAGTAATAATAGTTAATATGAATTAGTATCATTGGAATAGTTTGTAAGCAGCTGGCTTGGGGAGCGTTAATTTATATGTTGCTAGGTCATAGAACTCTATGCGATATGTACCTATTCACGACCTTGCCACTTACAAACTTAATTTAAAATACGAATCTTACGTCACAATATGGCTGCTAAAATGTATTAAATGAACCAATCCATTCGGAAGGCAAATGATTGAAGGGTAATTCCAAGTATAAAAAGAGGCCATTCATGTATGTTCAATTTAAATTGGTAAATTGTTGATTGATTTTTAATAAACATTGCCAGGTACCTTCCAGAGTATTTGGAGATGGAAATTAATTTAGTTGAATTATTGACTGATTTTGGTAAATAATAAATGGACTCGCGTATTATTATCGCGTTTTTTAAGAGTATGTGAAATATATACATATGTTTCATATCGATTGTTAAATATTTACCGGATTTATTTTTATGCGTAGAAATATATCGATGTTTCACTAAATCTTGGCAGAAAGATTAATAAGCATCATTAATTAATAATAACCGTTATGAGGTTAGCCCGACCTTGAGTAATTAAACTGCAGGAAGTGGTAATTGTTTTTGCGGAGATAATTTTATTACGTATTCAATGTTGCACGTGGAAGTAAGTCGTTTTGCACGACTGCAGGAATTGCTTCACTGATTTTGTAATCAAATTAAAACATTTTTTCTAATTTTCAAACTTAAGTGAGTGTTTCGTACAACCGATGGCAACCTTAATTCTAGTATCGACGCTCGTGTAGGTATAATGATTATCATATTTCAAATCCGTTGCAATAAAATGATTATTGTTTTGTTTTTATTCATTTATTACCGTCACTTGATATTTGATTGATAGTTAAATCTTGAGACTATCGCATTCGTGTGAATTATTATCTTCTCTTCTCAATCGTTTTCGCTCTTGACAAAGCGGTCGTGATCGTCATCTATTCGCATTTTCGACAGATGTTCGTCTCATACTCAATCTTAATTATTATAATTATTGTTAATTATAACTTTTATTATAGGTACAAATTATTGGTAGAGCTGCGTATTGCAATTGTTTATAGGCTCTTCATTAATTTGAAAATACCATTCGTTTGTCCCGTGATGTTATCGAATGGTATATGAAAATTACGGCAGGATAAGTTTTAACAAGTATTTAAATTATTGATAAATAACAGCTTGTTTACGTCGTGCCTCAATTCGTCCAGGTTCGTTCGACCAGTTTTAGAACTATTTTAGGTCCCTTCACCAAGCGCCGCTCGGTGCAATTCTATTCAAAAGCGCCTTCTAGGACGGACCTTCGTGCCGCGCAGATTTTGGTCCGTTAAATAAATAGTATGGCAAAGTCTTTAACATTCGTAAATAGTCTAACGATAAAAGTTGATAATAAAGAATGTTATCATTTTAATCAGCTGTGAAATTATCATCAATCTGAACATACCAGTCTTCCTAATCGATAATAACCATAATAGTTTGGCAACAATATAAAAAAAAAACTACATTGGCAATTTCAGTAAACTTTGAATGTATCACTTATCGTCATGTAATTCTCCTGGCATTGAGCAAAACAACCGAAGCGTATAGTGTTAGTTCTTTTCGTATCTTTTATCTATTAACAATTATAAGACCACAATGCTATAACTATTGTCATAACTTGTAAGCACCGTGATTCTTGATACTGTAGACAATATTATGATTGTGAAATATTTATAGAGTACGGTAGTCATTACCATAGTGCGTACCATAGTGAAGGGAATTTGTCTTTGGAATTGAATTGTTTGTTTTGCGTTATCGTTGAGTAACAATCGTAATATAGTATTTGTCAAAGGTGTCTTTATTAGACTGTAAGATGTGTCTCTTTGACGGACCATTAAATCGGTGCTATCCTGAGAACACTTGTTTTCTTGGCTAAGCCGAGACAGGCTTAACATTTTCTTCTACTATAGAGACAATATAATGACAACTATATAGTTGGTTTGAAAATGTTTGAACTTCAACCAGGCGATTTAAATATAAATGATATAGCAAATTTTAACAGATAATATGTACATATGCGAAAACATGGTAAATAGTTTAAAGAAGACATTCACAATCAAGATTACAAAAAAGTACAGTAAATAAAACTGATATGAAGAGCGAAAAATTACTTCATATACGTTCATTGTTAGTTTATCAACACGTAGTACTATGTATATGTTTCCGTTATAGTAATTTTCCTACATGATATTATACAAGTAACTATTGATACAAACGAGGTATTTGACCGAACAGTCCTGGAGAAGCGCCAACCATATTTTTGTTGAACTTTGTGATAGGTCCGAAATATAAACTCCGGATATAAGATCCGATTTTAAAATGAATTGTGGAAAAATTTACTGTCCAGCTGTTTTTATTGGCGAGTGTCGTTAACGCAACGACAAACTTAGCTATCTAAAATAATGTGATTATTTAAAATCCATTAAACGTATTTGCCGCAAAGACCGCTTTCAGAGATTTTTTTTTTATTTTCGATGAAAAATTTGATAAATCTATCTTGAATTTAAAACAATGCAACAGCATTAAAATATTTGTAAGTATTATAGTCTATTTCTTTAAAGTTCATTGGAAATTCAGTTCTTTACCTCTCGCTCTAATAGTTGTCTTCTTTTAATCATCAGACCATTTTAATTTACTTCAATCGAATGCTCTTCACTCTTGTCGTCTCTTTCCTTATTAATCTTTGCGAATTCATCGTTACAAGTAAGGGAATATAATATATTTAAATTGCAATCGTTTTAAGAGTAATATTTGGTTCTAAAATAGATTTTCGTGTTCTTCAAACGAATCCTATTAACTGCGTTTCAATTATTATAAGCTATCGATTCACCGGACATACAATTTCATTTTGTTTAACACTAAACCTACCAGAGCGGTCAAATGGCCGCTTTTGAGACTTCATAAAATAAATGTTTTTTAATTATTATATGATAATTATTTTGTGTTTATTGTTTATGCTAAATTCTGTATTAATTACAATCAACTGGAAAAGAATATATTGTTTATTTCAAAAGCGGTCATTTGACCACCATCGGTAGAAATAGGTATATATAAATATGTCGGTAGGTTTAGTGTTAATAATATTTTTCAGCCATTCATGAGTTAAACATTTCCTCAGTACGATGACCGAACAATATCAGTTAAATAGTGTGTAGGAGGTTCTTTTATTAAATATTGTAGATTGATTATATGAAGAGTATCATGCCATCAATGACATTCCTTCCGAGCGATTCCAATGTTTTCTTTTTTTAATTTATTATACTCATTAATGTTACAAAAGATGGGCTAAATGCTCCGCATTCTCTGCACAGCCGACTGAATGATTTATTGATTCCTAACAATGTTATAATTTAAACTATGTTAGCTTATTGTAACAATTTTTTATCTTGCTATAATAGCTTGGCTTCAAATATATTTAATTATTTTCGATAGTCTATCAAAAAAACATTACCAATCGTGTATCACCATAATGCGGAAATGCCTAATAAGAACCTCATATCCAAATTTGCACGTGTGCTGCAATAAAGTTATGCAAAAAAATTTAAAGAGCGAACAAAGCCGAGGGAGGTTGCCGATTAACTCCCTGTTAAAAAAATGTTTAGTCGGAGATAATGAATGACACTGATAGCATCGGAACACGACAACTAAATCAAGGTTTTGCCTTGATTACTGTCTAGCTTGACATTGTCAGGTGTTCAAGGATCATTAGTATTCCTTATTGTATTCCTAATGCACCTATAACCTAAATCGAAGTGATCAAGAAGGCTGTACATTGTATCCTTGATCAAACTGATGTAACAGGAGTTTTTTTTCTTTTATGCACTGCACTATTTACGTTCTCATACTCAGTGGGTTAACGCAGAGGAACGATACAATTTTAAACGGTAATGTTAATAAATTGATTGTTTTAATATATTTAACTGTTATCATCTGCCATAAATAAATATTACAACATTATGAATATAATGATAGGTTAAACGAAGAACAGGAATTATCTATTACAAGTCTTTATGCGAACGCGTCGTTGGAGGAAATAAGAATATTAAATGTTATATTAATGATCTAATGTTTATTTTGTAAAACAGTGGTGGTTTTTGCCAAATTATTGGAAGTAGTCGTAAAGATATTGTATTGTGAGTGGTTATTGTCTATGACACGCGCCCATAAACATCCCGTCAGTGATCAATCAACAGCATTGTACATTGTTAACATTTACCTAATATTAATTACTATTTGATTATTTTATAATAGCCTAGTAACACGGTATACATTATTACAGTATCGCTGGCTATTAAGAATTGTTCGCCATTAAAGAATATGTGTATTAATGTTTATGAATTCGTAAAAATTATCAGCTGGTAATCTTGATGATTGTCGTAAATCACTATATTATTATTATTATATATATTATTATTATTATATTATTATATTATTATTATATATATTATATCACTCAAGGGTTCCCTTTAAGAGTTATAACTTACTGATTCTAAATTATTTAATCTTCAATTATCTATTACGTGTTTTAGAAAAATAAAGTATAACATTAAATAAAGATATAGCCAAACAGAAATTAATATATTATTTAAATTTTAAAACTTCTATTGAGGTAATAATAACACGATATCATTCATTCATAACATTTATTTGAAACAACATTTCACACATCTTATCCGGCTTGGGTTAGAAAAAGAGAGAATACCTGTTTTATGTATTTGACGATAGACAAAGCTTCTTCACGAAAGAAAAAGATGTTGGCGTTATTACTTTTCAATAAACAACCTAACTATTATGTCATGTTGTCGAGCTACGCTCTTATAATAGTGTTCAAGGACTCGACGTTCAGAAGCTACATGTTTTGCTAACGAGTTTCTAATAGTTCAAATGCTATTTGCATATTTCCAAATAATCTGTCGACGTTTCCAAGTGTTCCAGTCGTATTTTTGTTTTGTTTAATTCATCTGTTAAGTACATATATACGCTGTTCTGTTGCATCAGCCATTCAATCGGGTTGCAGACGACTATTGAATGCTCTTAATTGGTTCTTATTCAGATTTCAGGGGACCGTCTAACGTTCTTAATTGATTCTTATGTATGATATTTTGAACTCAACGGCTGCTCAAGTGTTGAATTCAACCCCAGATCTCTAAAATTTGTAAGAGAATAATTAATTTTTTAATTTTCTTAATTACACCTTATTTTGGGATGCCGTATTTGGGATGACATAATCTTATTTTTGGGTCAAGGCTATTGCATCTAAGCTGTGTACATAAATGACGTTAATGCACATGTAATCTTCATTCTATTTTCACACATAATGCCTTGTGATAAAACTGATTATTTTAGATTAGATTTTTTATTGTTTTTTTTTTATATATTTAAGCTGATATTTTGTCCTAACTAATTAACTTCAAGTTATTGTATACTTAAAACAGAAACTATAAATATATTCCTATATGTCCTATTATTAGGTTCTGAACTTAGTAATTATTGTTTGTTCGTGGGTGTTTCGTTCGTTGTGTTTTGAAGCATGACGATACTGACTATAATTTTCTTCAAGGTTCTGTGCAAGACTTACATAATATTAAAATATTTGTTCCATTTCAAGAACCACTCATTTATTTAATCTATTATATTTTGTATTTGAAATTATATGGAGCTTAACAAAACACTAAACTAAACTTTTCCTGATTGGATCGCTGAAATCATTCAAATTTTATATACATACATATTATGTAATGTATTCATGTGGGCAATTTTACTTTTAGATTGGACCGAGGCTGGGTTAGGCTGTGCGTATATTCAAGATCAGAGTTTTTATCTATTGGAAATTCTTTTTTTATACACCACTATGAAATGTAGTATACATTCAACATAAGTGGAAGTCGCCTTCTAATCGGTGGAGTGGAAGTCGCATACCCATTAAACCCCATTCTATACTTATCTGCGTAAAAACCCGAAACCCTACAAGAGGATCACCGTTGAAAATAAGAGGTCGTCAACATTTTATTTCAAAAGCCTCTCATTATAATTCAAGTCACAGATTCACGGTCCTAACGTCCCCGTATCACAAGCACCGTCCATACCACAAAACTTTTGTTTTTCGAACACCTGAATGGACGCCATTGGCAACGGAAACAATGGAGGTTGTAGCCGGGACAATAGCTTGTTGCATGCTTTGTGCACTTGTCAGTGTTCAACGAATTTTTAATTCTCATTATCGCATATTCGCAGTATTCGATCAGACGAATATTTTTTATTTACTGGTCACACAAGACTCGCATCTGAACTGGTTTTCTGGGCTGTGGTTATGCACGATACAATACAACCCTATTGTATGGTTCGCAGAACTCTGAGCTAAGGTTATTCCCATAGCATTTGAATAAATCAAGAATAGACACTTACGTAACGAGACAGATGATAAATAGTACCTAAATTGTAGACTGCAGATGTTACATACAATGTTAGTACTTAAAATTTAAATGATTTATTCTTCTTCTTGCTTTTAATATGAAGAAATGCTACTAAATATGTACTAGAGATGTTATGGATATAAAATTTCGCATCTAGATGTGAAAAATATTTTACCGATTTCGATTACGGATATGAAATTATTATCGGATTGTTTCGAATAATAAATGATGTAGGACTTGGAAACCATATACAATGTATTTACAAGTAACACTGACTTTATTTCTAGTAATTGCATAATAAAACAATCGCCTAAATATTAAATAAAAAAAGAAAAACTTTCTAAAAACGAGAGCGACACGGCTAGTCTATTAGCTCAGCCGGCAAAAATGTGTCATAACTTACCTATTTCATTTACATTCTGCTTCTAGCCGAGATTATTTGAAACATTAAATCGGATTCAGTAACAACTTCGGATATTTTCGGTTACGGTTACGGACGGTAACATCTAAACTATACTATAACATATAAGTTAAATAAAAATCTATTAACAATTCTAAAGTCAAAAAAAATAGGGGCATCCTAAACAGAATCTGGACTTCCACTTATTTTACCTATAATAGTGGTAAATAAAGATGCATTGGTTGCTTCTTTAATTCTATTGAAAGCAAGTCGTCTTAAATTTAGTAGCTTAGCAGTTATTGCATTATTCAACATTGGTCACACCGAAGGTCAACCCTTGGTCTTGCGTTGAAACAAAGATGGTTTGTATTCAAATAGATGCCTTTGATAAGAAATACATGAGCAATAGTGCGGGAAGTACAATTATTTTGTAAATTTTGAAAAGGTACATTATAAATCTTGCTATTGTAATATACTCATTGCATTTCACAGATATTGCACAGAAAAATAAGTCTTAAGTTAAAATGTATCATGTGTCAGGGGTTTTTGCTGTACCACGATGGTTGAGAGTGGTGAACATGTTTAATAAACAATCGAAGAGTCCGTTCGTGGCCTCGAACAAGGTTAATGACCTTATTTAATTACAACAGTCGAAACCGACTCCAAATCCGTTTGCGTGACGTAAGTAAAATAATACTACTATACATCTTGATTGCACTATTTGTCCATAAAATATAATAAGGCTTTTGATTAGAATTGCACTAAACTTATAAACTAGAGTTGTAACAGATATTGTTATGTGCAAATTATCTCGTAAAAGTGAATAAACTGCTGGTTTATTAGCCTTATAAATTAGCTTACGCACAGCTTTTTCAATTTGTAACAATAGCAAATAATTACTCTGTACAGTCGAATTAATTTAATCTAATTTAATTAATCGAATTAATAAACTTGAATTTGAAGCACTAAATCTATATAAAAACGAATGTTATCTTTAATCTCTTTGCAACTTGTTCTTGCTATAAGAAGAAGCGGTGCACTGTGCTCAAAGAAAACTTTAACTAGTAGTACTAAATGAGCTTATTTAAAATAAAAATAATATGGATCATTAAATATTAAAAGATAAGTAGCATATTTAGGGTAAACATACTGGAATAGTAATTTTACATAGATCATAATAATCAGTAAATATTATTAAAGTAGAGAGGTAAATTCAAGAAAGTAGATGCAAAGGCATTAAGCTTCAATGCTATTTTAATACATTTATCTAGAATCTGTAGTAGGAGGAGGTAATGACACTCGGTCCACAAAACGAAATAAGCCAATGATTCCCCACAATCATTTAAGAAAGTGACATGTGAAATGTTAATGACTGCGGATAGTAAGATGAAGTCATGATAAAGAAGTTGTCTTCATATCGTACTTATTGAAACATGGTGCTTTAACCAGCGTTGTAAACTTATTGATAACGTTTTGAATAAAGTAGTCCCACACTTCAACTATATTTATTACTATAATACAAGAAAAATGATAGAATGCAACCTCACAAACAGGTTTTTACTTATTAAAGTAATATGGTTAAACTAAATAACCTAAATTCTGTTCTCTTTACCAATGATCAATAGCACCAACAGTAAACTTTAAATATTTTGAGTTATTTTTGATTAGGTTTTATTGTTGTTTAAAATACAGTGAATAACATCGAAAGTGACTAACTACATTTCTAATATTACATTAGCTTTTACTGTAGCTGTGGTTATTTGTGATCATTTGGTTTTATTTATTGATTTCATTTAAGTAAATAAGTTTAAGCTAACGCTTCAATTTATTTATATTTTTGAAACCTAAATGAATAACCATTGTTAAAAATAAATATTTATTAACATGGATAGTTATATTACACGTTATCATCGCTAAATTTGTCTCAGTTAAAAGGAATATAATATAATATAATTAAATATAAAGCGTGTAATCGAGTTACAACTGTAGTTTATACAGCTGTAATGAAGCGGATTCATTATAACAATTGTTAGCAAAGTCAACGATTTATGGTGTAATAACACAGCAGCAGTTAATTTTGCCACTTTGATCGCTGCATATTTTTCAATTTCGTAAAAATAATGAAATATGACATTCGAACGTAATGGCCTTTTTATTAAATAGCCTAAAATAAAAAATAATTAACAAAAGAAAGTGGCGGCACTCACCCAGTACAGATAATTACGCAGATGTAATTGCCGAAGATAATAGAATATTGTTTATAACCTCAGAAATAGATTATGTGCATTTTAGAGGAAAAAGGTGTTTGATTTAATTTCTTATATTACTCGACAACATTTTATTATGAATGCAGATTGAAACAAGGTCTAAACTAGCCATTTTATTTAGTTTACATTACCTAAGTAGCAGTAATGATTCTAAATCTTCCATGGAATTGTTTTTTCCAATGTCTATTGCAGTCCTTGAAGTAATACGAACGGTCGACTATTATGAAAACAGGAGTATTCCATTCTTTTTTACAATATGATACTTATTTGTGTTTCGTCCAAATATACGCCGGCTTTGCGTTGACAGACACAAGAAATTAAAAACCGGGGCAGCGATCACAGACCGTATTTGGTGAAACGCAGACATACAAAAATGGATGGCGGATATAAAATATAAATACTCCTCCTACGCGTATAACAACTCGGTCTGTTAATTCGTGTAACAATCTTGGAGACACCGATTCTATTGTTTTCTTAATTATTTGCGGATTTATCTATCTTCCTTGTAAGTAAATTGTTATTGCAACGAGAATGCATTTATTTTGTCTCGACGTCAATGTTATTACGTATAGAACCAGTTTGTAAAGACCTGTTCTTACGTCATCATCAAAGGACGATGCGTGTAAGGAAATTGACGTATTAATTTTATGTGACATTTAATGAAAATACTTTTGATGTGACAAGCGAAATAAAACAACCGGAGCTCGGCAATCAAGATGTGTTCTTTCATGTAAAACAAATCAAGTTTTAGTTCCAGAAACACAGCGAAACCTCTTCATGTGTGTTGTTTAAGTAAAATAATTAATACTAGCGACATCCATTGTCCTTGGTAAATAATGCTCTCGAATTTTTTTTCTATTTTTTTAACAATGTTTAAAATGTCAGCGATATTTTGTTATTGCATGAAATGCAGACTTCCTCGTATTGATGTTTAAAATTAACTAATATTGTGTTAATTAAATGCTTGGATACTTCAAGTTATTCAGCTAATGTTCACAAGTAGATTTTACGAGTGGAATACATTTAATATATGTTTATTGAATTTTTTACATTTATATTTGGGAAAATATTTATAGAACTACTTACAGAATTATTATTAATTAATAAGTGTTAAAAATAATTAAACCCTATATAAAATCGATTCTAATATGTATAAAATTAATGAATAATAAACACGTTTAGAATTATACTAATCTACAGACGTCTTATAAGTAATACAGAATTATATCGCATAATATTAAAATAGACACAAAAATGTTCATAAAAACCAAAGAGCTTACCGTGGGGAAAACCATCGCTATTGGAATTTAATAGACAAAATAACTGTGGTTCTGCGGTTTTATTAAAATAATAGCGGCCCGCCCCGGCATCGCACGCCTGTTTGTTTATTTTTAAACATTTTATCTTCATATGTTCTCTAATATTGTAGAACATTTTTTTGTTCTATCATCAATAGTTTCCGCAGCTTATGCGTTGAAAGAAATTTTTAAGCAATTGTTTTTACACCTTGGTTCACGTTACTGAAGTTTTAGTAAGGATCCCTTATTTTTTCTAGTAATAAATATAGCTTATGTTACTCAGGGATAATGTAGCATTCTAATGACAAAATAATTTTTAAAATCGGTTCAGTAGTTTGTGAGTTTATTCGTTACAAACATACAAAAACAAAGCTTTCCTCTTTATAATATTATAGTATAGATATGGCATTCTTTAACGTCTTCATTTTAGTATTTTATACGTGCATAACTAGAGTATCAAGAGTTTCGGCTACTCGTATTCAAAGTAGTGTGTATAGAATACTATATAGTGCGTTTTTAAATATTAATCCTGAAACAAATCAAGTACCCCTAGAACAATATGATTGGCTCGCTATGTCACCAAATTGTTCAATTTATTTTATAGTTCTATCAAATAGATGCATAAATATTTATGCTTTTAATAATATATTTTTAATAATATAATACTTATTTATTTGAAAGCTTTATCGATTATACATTATAACAAACAAAATGAAACTCACTGTAACATATTAGATACACTTATCGTAAATAAACACTACTTCTTATTTCAATTTTAGATAATTTTTATTCTTTATAAACTATCTTAAAATAATTTTTCAACTATTATGTTTGTATTTCTATTAGTTATTCTTATCATTAATAATAACAATCAACATTACTTACTACAACGAGAGTCTTATTAATATATTGCTGTTAAACTAACATAACCAAGTTTCGCCGAACTCATAGCAACAACAAGCATATAGCTAACAAGCTAAATTTTGTAATATTTCTAGAAATCGCTTCTTATTAAATTTTTTTAAATTAACAATAATTGAATTGTAAAAAACATATTATATACATATATATCCATATAATATTTTGGTTTGTTAAACTTTTAGTAATATTAATTTTACAGTTGCAATTTATTACATTGTTATTATTTCATTTTTGCAAACGTATTTAAGTCAATGTTCGATTTGTTGTCATGAACTTTCTTAAATTTGTTGATCTGTCATTAAGGAATATGTTGTCAAAAAAGTTGTATAACAAAAACCAACGACATTGGCCTGAATCATAAATTCATGACATTCGTAATAGTCAATGAATCATTATGAAAATAAAAGCAGCTCAAATCTTCCAGACTTCATTTGACCCACTTTTGCTTTGGCATATTTATGTGGTCAGTAAACTACTTTCGCCAGCTATACCGCATGAATTGTCGTCGAGCACTTATTGAAGATATATATTTATTGACAATAATATCTAGTGTATTGAAATAATATCTAGTGTATTTTAATATTGCCCCAACTGACTAAAAAGAATAATTAAAATCGCTGGTTAGCATAGATCAAGGAATCGTCAAGGAAGGAAGACATGTTCGGTTATCAACTCATGATAAATAGAAACCAGTTCTATTTGCATTTTGCATATATTTAACTTAAATTTCCATTTGTTTATTTTTATGACATTTCGCTGCATGTAGAGAAAGTCATATTTGAAAGAAAAGACAGAAAGTCATATCTTTTTATTCGTAGGTGATCAGACAAATACGAACGTGGGTTCGTTAGATGATGTGACGGTGCTGCGTTTTGATCTTACCGTTTCAAGGTACATCAAATAATTTTCGGAAAAGATTGCAATTTTCGGTTCAAATTTACATCTTAGATTAGAATTATGGATGTACGTACATGTATAATTAATTATACATTACGCGTCAATTTAAACGTGAAATTGGATGTATCGAAATGACGTATAATATATCAAGTTTATTTCGAATGTAAACCAAACAAGAAACAAATTAAGTATTTCTAATGATTATATTGAATTTTAATTATAACTGTAACGAGCGAGTACTCACGATTTTTGTGATTTCACCGATAGTTCCGGTTAGTCTCGCCGTGACCATGATACATGTAATTGGGTTGAAATACCGGTAAAAACACGAAAATCTTGAGTTTGCGATAATATAAACTTATCATTTCAATGTAATTCAAATATAAAATTGAAAGTAATAAATTTCTTAATCAGAACTGTTTTCGTTAATAATAAACAATCTTAACCTTCATAAATACTCTCAAGAACTTCAATGTCAAATCTGAGGAGTAGATTTCAGAATATTGTATTGGAATCCAATCTCCAACTACAACTAACAAGGTCTTGCTGAGTTTGATTCGAGGGTATATACAATAATACAATGCAAATAATCCTTGGATCTCTAAATGGCACTTTGCGCCAAAAATATCTAAAACGAGAAGCTTTTGAACGAACGCACAGCCGAATTGACCTCGATACGGATAAGCAGTGACCCTAAATTGAGGAACTAGGCTTAGCGGTATCACAACGGATCTACAGATATTCCGTCTGGTTTCCAGACAGATCTCTGTGTCGGATCAGATCAGAGAAAGCGAATCTTAGTAATACTATTAAAAATATCATGGCTTCCGAGGTCACTCTCGGAATTAGGAACAATTATTTGTTTTTAATTTTTTGGTAGTTAAATAAAGCTTTACACGTACTTAATGGGTTATCATCGCAGTTAGGTCGACCTCGACACACTTCAAAGAATAGTGGGGTCATTGTTGAGTATGGTAAATTGTAATCTGTATATGTTGGTATGGCAAAGACCTTATATTATGAAGTTTATTTATATTTAGTTGCAAAATACGTAATGTATTTTTGGAAAACACTAATATTTTCGATTAAATGTTTTAAGTTCTGTCTTGAATATCTTATATATACAGGTAACGTGTTACCTATACATTACATACATATATTCATTTTTATTTCAATCGACTCCGCCTACTGAAAATGCTATGCAAGCATGCTCATATGCGCTTTTATGTATCATTTGTTTTTCAAATAAATCTTGCATACCGAAGATCATGCCAATGTCATAGCTAATCAAATTATCTTACATATGCAGATGAGGGAATATTCTTGGTTATGAGATAAAGATACATGGGATGCAGTATACATACGAGTCACGAGCTATGAAATGAGCCAACATTGTTTTATTTCGTTTGTTCCAAGATTACAGATTTCCAGCCCTTTTAAAACTGTTTCAGTTATTCGTTAACTTTAGCTCTGGTTGGTGAACTAACATTAAATTAAATTATTTTAAAGTGACTCCCTACATGTGTTAGTGAGAACACGTATTTTATAGTTTAGGTGCAAATCATACGTAATATAATCTTTAATTATTTTGTTTATTATGTTTAACAGTAAGTAAAATTTATCTGTATAAGTCCATTTTCGGGATAACCTTGCATCGAAATCAGGGGAGTCAATAAAGAAATCATCAAGATAAACTAAAGTGCAATAATGTTTTTATTATGGCCGCAATTATGATATTGATTTTGTTTCTTGCGATTTCAGTATATAATTTAATAATCATGTATTCGAAAGATGTTAAATTCTCTCTTCAAATAACAACAATATTGCTAAGCTCTATTTTTTCTTCCACAAAATAAGTTTTTTACTGTATTTTTAGGCTAAAATATTTAGCGTAGTTTGTTGATATTCTTGTTTTGTGAGACTTCTTATTTTTAATTGTTACTAAATTGTGTATTAAAGCTTTTGATGTGTAGAGATTACGACCTACCGATTTTCTGTGTATGTTTAACTTTTATTTCTCCTAAAGCGAACAGGTTTTATTAACTAATTTTACAAAGGTCACTAATCTCTTAGTCTGAGCCTTTTTTTATTTTTCGAGTTTCGAGTTTTCGAGAGGCTTGCTTGACCGCCTACCAATTAACAAAGTAAAACTATAACACCTATTGATTTGTCCGTTATCCCCAATTGCATAGTAAGTCGGTCAGTTCGTCCACCAATCTAACCGCATTTAGTTAATTTTCGTTCCCATTCCGAAAACAGGTTAATTACGGCGTTAATGTTTATTTATATATGCTTTTGGCAATCGAATGACACGAATGATCCCGATGACGTATTTTTATTCAACAGCAGAGTTGCGTCGACGTATCTTTTCAATATTTTAGCTGCCACCTGAATTGCAAAGCTGAAGTTAAAGTGTAATTTAATTATAGTCACAAATGACTAAAATATATCGAGCAGTCAGAGACTTATCAAATACTTGATTGTATTTGAGTGTGAATGTAGTATTACTAAATGACATAACTACTCCACCAAATTACCACTACGCGTCTGTCAAATTGTTCTTTCACAATTCTCTCTCCACTCATGTCTAGTTTTCTTGCTGTAGTCAAAACATTATGAAAGATATTTCAATAGTCTTCTTGGTGACTAATAATAGTACAAACACCCAAGTAGATAGGTATACCCGAGAACGATTGAGTGAAGTAATATTGTTCAATGTTGCTTAATCAATTGTATCCATAAATGTCGATGTAGTAATCGACTCATGAGAGAAGAGATACCAATCTGCTAATATGACGAAGTTGTCAAATCTCGCAATAAAGTTTTTGTTGATACAATTAGAAATCTAATCAGATATGAGCCAGCTATTTTCAAACAATTTATTTATAAAACAATTTACTACTTAACTAAAAGTTGATAAAAATCTCTACACAGGTATATGAAAGGGATAGATTGATTGATTTATCTTTAAACCCATATTGTTTGACTCCAGTCTCATTCTTGTTCTGCACTGTTCGTTCCAGTGTGGATCCAAGAACCACCATTCATTCAACAGCCGATCGCGCCCTACTTCGTTTACACATCAACTTGACATTGTCAACGTTATGACGTCAAAAACGTGTAATTGATATATCCCGACCTATGACAAAGTAATATTATGCTTATATGTAGATTCTCAGCAATATTATGAGCTCGAGAAAAAACTTAGTATTGCATTGCGTGCTTTAAAAATGAGTCTATTTGAAACCATAACGGGAACAGCTACGTTAAAAAGGCCCTAATATATGGAATTTGGATAGATCTAATACACACGTAAGGATATTTAAAACAGTCGCGAAATTAGAAGAGGTGCCTCACGCACGTTGTTGGCTGTTGGGTGTTTCAATTCAATACGTTAAATAGAAATTACATTTGTAGATTTTAGGTAACAAAGTATGAATCATCATAGCTAAGAAATATAGACACCCGTTAGACATGCAAGCAAAATCATACTAGTTTTTATTGGAATGGTTTGCATATTGTATAATTATTTCTAAAATTATGAAGTTGTGTCGTAGGAAATTGTTAAGCCTGTATACGAATGTAAGCGAATTCACTGCAGGGTCACGTTGATATTTTCACCACCTATTGACTTAGGATGTTGACCGCTGTTAGTAAACATATTCAATGCTGACACTTGGAACATGAGTGATTTCACCGTTTTCCTTTCTGAGCCGAAGCGGAATATAAATCGATCGATAATCGGTCTACATGTTATGGAAAACTAACGCTACTTCAATAATAGTTTTGAAAGACGTAAAATAATTTCGTTACAGAAGTCTAAGCTTGTTCGAATTTTACCACTTTCGCTAAAGATGGCGTCATGAACAAGACAACTGAGCGAATAATTGTCTTTCCTATAAATTATAAATTATTGATATTCTCTTCAGTTCATTCAGTTGTTCGAAAAGTTATGCTATGGACATTTCTCCCTTTCATAATTTTTTCCCTTTATTAATTTATGTACATCTTTGTTTAACAGTTCATTTATATTAGTTGTCTCCTTATTTCAGGTTCGTCATAAATCTCCTAGCGACGAATCTTTTGACGACCTCCCTGCTCGCGCCCGCGCTTTTCGGCGAGCACTCGGCGAGGGAGGAGGCTGCCTGGGTTGAGGCGGGAGACTCCGCGGCGTCAGCCTGCAGCTTGGCCGCCTTGCTAGCGGTTACGCTCATCGCGCTCGACCAGCACCACGCTGTCACCGACCCCCTGCGGTGTCATATGCGCCTGCTTCAACGGCGTCCGGGAACCCTTTGCGCGATCACCTGGCTCGCAGCCGCCACCGCTGCCATCGCTCGCGCTGCAATCGCAATATTTAGACATTATTACCCTCTTGAGCCCGCAATCCAAGGAGTCGAGCTCGCCTACTATGTCGCTTACTTAACCTTCGGAGTCCTAGCCCCGACCATAACTGTTTGTGTCATGTATGCCAGAATATATCGCGCTGCACGCTCCTCTGGTCTGAGAGCACGGGCGCACGGAACAAGCGCCTTGCAACTCCACGAACCAACAGTGAATTTGCCCGACCTCATCGAGGAAGGAGAGGGACTCACTTTGAAAATCGACGCCACCGACAAGGTCGAATCCGACAGCGATCGTAAGTTCGGGCCATTCCTACTCCCACCGGAGAGACCTATACGCTGCCCGTCGGTTGCCAGTCTCCGCCATGCGCGGAAAGAAGGAAAATCGAACGAGGACCTCAGAAAGGGATTGCCGGCGGTGAGCTCAGCGCCTCTGCTCGCAGCACCGCTTCTGAGTGTACAGCAACGGACATCGGCATCCTCTACCGGCGGTTCTAGAATAACATCGATCCGCTGCCGTATATCGAATGCATCCTTATTTCGGTATAGGGAAGAATCTCGTGCCGCTCGCGTCGGCTTATTGACGGGTGCCCTAGTGATGTTGCATGTTCCGCACGCGGTAACGGGGCTAATTTCGGCAGCTGTACCGGAGCTTGGCGCAAGTATGAGGACACCGGCGCTGGCGCTGCTACTGTTGGCTTCAGCGGCGTCGCCATTCCTGTTCGCGTTACGATCGCGTCGCGTACAGCGAGAAGCGAGACGGCTGCTGATGCCGGAGAAAAGCGCGTGGGATCGAACTTCAGGGGCGGCATCTGCGGCAGCAGCGGACGGCCAGCGAGCTCGGGCTGCCCTTGAGTTACTCCGTACACTGACTTCCGAAGACGTTGCGTCCGCCGGGGCGGGAAACGCGGCGGAGGGGGGCGCCTGCCGTGGCTCGTTCAGCTCTGGCGGCAGCACCCAGCTGTCGTCCGCATCGGACGAGTGACCGCCGCCCCCCGCGCGGCGTCTACGCTTCGCCCCGCAACCCACCGCTCTACTCATCTGTGATACTAGGCTAGGTCCCGCGCTCGGCGCGGCCGTTAGACTGATTTAGCGATAAGTTAATTTATTTGTGTCCATGTACCTTTCCGCTGAGCGGACCGATTTATTACCACTAAGTGTATAAATATTATAATTCGTATCGAATATAATTGTCGTTTTATTTTCGAGGTTTAGCCCGAGTGGGTGATTCATGCTTTGATTACAAAATACACATAGTAAACTGGAAACAGTGAAGGTTGACGCCGGAGCGGTAAGTTACGAAAATGGTCGTTTCACTACTTCTTGCACATAATTTTCCTAATGCAATGCAATTTGCTATTGTGTGGCTAAACTCAATCTCGAGGAAATATGACCACGAATGGTAATTACACATACGAAACAGTGTGATAGCCTAATTACCGTGAAATTTGGATTTATTACGAGAATTATAGTTAAAGAAATATACCTACGTAAATGAATAGGAAGACATTTAACTATGTAACAAAACTTTAAGGCTAACTAATTGTAACTACAGCTATACGAGGTCAGAGTTAATAGCCTTCTTCGTTAGTATGAATAACTGCAGCCTCTTATAATTCATGCATTCATCGGAAACGGCACGAATAAATTTGATTATATATATATTACATTATTACATTACATCTGCAGATTTTCATTGTAGGAATATTTAAATTTCTTTGGGTTTCCCCGTATTTATACTAGAAACCGTATAATATTAAATGTGACACAGCAGCTTAAAGATCTTGTTGAAAACGAATCGCAAACCGATATAGATTTAGTCACAAATCGAAACTCCACGACGGTACTTTTACAAATTTGTCAAATAGCCACGGTAGACCATTGACATTTCTAACAAAACTTACATAGAGCTTTTGGTTAAATTAAAAGTCAAACATGGATGTTTTATTACTCTCCGAGTAGAAAATCTGAAAACGATCGAACTTGGTTTAGTATGATGGTTTTGCTTGCGTTTGTACAATGTGTCTCCTTGTTTAAAGCAGCTTGTTTCCACGACAGATAACAGGTTTATTTAACTAAAACCATCCAAGCATCACCATACAATATTTCTAACTAACGAATAGTCAGGGTACAGGGATATTAGGTACGTTTTCATCTTCAAGTGAAGTCACCTGATAACGGAGTAATTACTACAAATAGTTCCGGATCACGCCATGGGGTACGCGATATAGCTACCCGGCACCCTTCCTGGGTCAACGACCTTCGTGCAACGAATTTATACAACACGAGTATAAGAATAGTTTTAAAAGAAATAAGTTCCGTGTGCACATAATACTGCAATATCATATTGCTCATGGATATAGACCGTGGTGTCTGGGTAGTTAATAACTACGTAATTTTAGAACTTGCTGATACCCACGACTTCGTCTGCGTTGTTTATTATATTAACAATGTATTTTATATGAAGGGGAATTAACATTAAAAAAAAACGCACATCGCTGAGCACGGGCTTATAAAACCGTTGATTCTTCAAACTTCAATAACCTAATATTATATGAAGATATAGCAATATTGTTCAAAAAATAAGGGCCAAGTTACTAAGAAATTACACTTGGAAAAGGTAATTGAAAACTATCTAATAGTTTTTCCGTGATGTGCGCACAACGGCAATCCTCTATCATTTTATTTATATAGATATACATGCGATATAGTTCAAGTATAGGTTGTGACTGTGTAGCTGGAGGCATTGGGTATTGACTAGAGCTCTCAACGTCGATCTCCCATAGAGCACTTGGGTCCACTACTGACCAATTTTTCAAAGTAAAACGCGATTTTTCAAAGTAAAAATCGCCTTCCTAACCACAATACATGAGGCATCTTACATGTCATTTAAGGCAACATTCGATCATCTTCTTCATATTAATAAAAGGAAGATTTTAATAATTTGTTAAATAAAGACTAGATAGGGCTGAAACGAAACGACAAAAACCTTAGTAAATTTGCACTTCTTAACTTTTTTTAAAAATTTGTTTGCGATCATGTGTGAAGTTTGCCAATATGCACCTGGCCAGTATGATGGACTATGTGACCGTGGTGAAAGCCTGGTTGTGAAGGACTTTGCAGACCAGCAGTGAAACTTCTATCAGTTGTGATTTTTGTATGAGTTTGGCCGAATGAGACGGTCATTTTTACTTTGTCTATTGTGCTATGTTTTGTGTGTAAATAGTTAATGAACTTATTACAAATCACTCAAAGGCCTGTGGACTGTCAATAGTAAGCGATAGACTGATTAAGTAAGCAGCTTTAGATTCGGTCAGGCAATGACTGCTAGTGGAAAAAATGTCTTGAGCGCTTTTATACTTCATCGGATAAGTTAATTAGAACGATATAGTTGTTATCTTTAGATAGCACTTATTTACCCATATGAGACGCCGTCGGACAAGATAACTTCCGAAGATAATTAACTAAAGGTGATGGAGTATGCCTTAGGTCTATTCAGTTACGAGGATAGCAGAGAATGATTTAAACATCCTTTAATATCGAGTTCGAGCCATGCTACGTGCTACGGTTTGGCTGATGTGATTATATTTAAAAAAAATCTTTTCATTGACGGAATTTGATCAGTCATCATCATCATCCTCATCTCAGCCAGACAACGCCCACTGCTGGGCATAGACCTCCCCCAAGGATCTCCACGACGATCGGCCCTGCGCTGCCCTCGGCCAGTGGCTACCCGCGACCTTCACGAGATCGTCGGTCCATCTCGTTGAGGGTCTACCCACTCGTCTGGTGCGTGCGTATTTGATCAGTAGATTATACTTTTATAGATGCACCTGTAAGATATTTTAATGGCTATTCGAAATACTATAAATAATTTTAATCCTAGGTCAAATTAATAATATAAAAAACAAATAAACGTTCACACGCACTCCCGCCACTAGGCGTCCGTGTGTTACAGGTGGCCTGGACGTAATGATGTATGACGTCATAAACATCCACGACCCGAGAACAAATAATTTGTCACAGAAATGTCTGCCGCGGCCAACATCGAACTTGGGACCCCTCGCTCGGGAGGGTCACTACCAACTGAGCTACAAGGTCGTCAATAAATAAGGCATACGTAATAATTGCCGAACGAATACAATATTCCAAAATAAAAAGTACTACGTCACTCACCCTTGTATTAGAATTCTGTGTTACGAGACTCTGGACACAACGGACACTTAAGAATGTGACGATTACAAATACCAGTATTCGAGAACAATCTTTTTATTATCACATAAATGTCTACCCCGGCCCCGGGACGTACCTCAAGTACTCCCCTCGGTCAGACAAAGATACGAACGACCGGAGTACAAGGTCGCGTTCGTCAATTTGTCATAACATGTACTTATGTATGACAATACTTTTTAAACAATTGTAATAATAATAAGCGACTATATTTTTGAATACCGCGTCTGAACCCCACACGTCATGTTTTGGTGACAAAAAAATTGGCAATCTTACCCAGCGCGTCAATGTGTTGGCTTTGGCGTCAAATCAGATTCTGGAGAGTTAATTTACGTACTATTCGCTAATTACATGAGGTATGTTAATTTCATTAAATGAAAGGAATAAATGACGTAACTGTAATAAAATAATAAACGTAACTGTGTATTTATTTCCTGGAAATAACATACTAATTTTAATATGGAATTAATGTAAACCAACCTTGCGTCTGATAAATTATGTCGGGACTTATGCGGCCCACAAATGAGGCGGTAAATATCTGTTCTCAAGAGTAATAAGAATTGTGTGTGTAATAGATATAAGATCGAATATATATAATACTCATATAAGGTTGCTTTATCTAGTAGTGGTTACAGATAATAGTAAATGATAAACGTTCACATACTCACCGCACTAGGATTTCTTGTGTTGTAGGTGGCATGGGCGTACACAAATATGACATCACAAGCATCCATTACTCCAGGACAAACACTTATCAGTGACATAAATGTCTGCCCCTAATGGGAATCGAACTCGGGATTCCACGTTCGGAAGGCACGGTCTGTGTCAACCAAGTTATCTGGGTCGTCATGAAGGGTTTTTAGCCTGTTGCGTTATACGTGTATCGATCGTAAGTGAACGACAGTATTAAAGCAACGGCGGGCGCGATAAGTTGTTGGAAGGATTGACCGCTGTGGCAAATTTCTAAAGCGCTTCCGCGCTTCGGAAGACTAGTTAAGCCATCGATCTCAGTTGCTATAGTTAGATAACACTTGGTAAGTCATGTCGAACACCTACGTGCGGCATAAAAACTTTCAACGCTTGGGTTGGGTATTGACTCGTCCACCCATCTCACAAGTTAGAGCTCCTCAATCACGAGAAGTCACTGTCCCGTAGCGCGCCTCTAATGGGTTGTAGCCACAGATGGCCACGGTTTGAATTTGCCTTTTAACAGCATATTTAAATAGTTTAGTATTAACATACTTTACATATAGTATTTACATATTTATTTATTTATATTAATGTATAAATAAAGAGCAATGATAAATAACCTAAAACTTTCTGCATGATAATTATATAATCTTACAGATTAAGTTCCCAGCTAATTCCGCGATGAGATTATTATATATATATATATATATATATATATATAAAGGCAATTTTAGCACAATGTCAAATTAACCATAATAATTAACATTTATAACAACTCAAACATGCACAGTTTTAGGACTTTGGAATATTCGAAGAGAACCCACAAATAACTTTAATTCTTAAGTTTATTTGGTAACCTACTCGTGTACCTATATTATTATGAGTCAAGATATACTTTGTATGAATTGTTTATCTTTTATCGTAAAAATACATTTCTTCATTTGTAAAAACCGTTGTTTTAGTATTTTACTACAACCCATTATGTATTTTAACAACAGCAAACGGGAAAATGGTATATAAAACATATTGGTTTTATGGACTATATTAGTATAATAATTTATTATTCTTTTTTGTAGCCTGAAGGGCAGACAAAAAGGCAGACAGGCCAACTGATGTTAAGTGGTCACAGTCGCTGCAGATATGAAGATTTATTGATAAAGTCGATATCATCAACTAACGTAATAAAGCTCATCGATAAAAAATAATAAATAAATAAATAAATATAGCATTGTCAGCCTCGTCAGACATTTGGTAAAAAAATATTATTATACATACAATAACTACGATAATGATATGATAAATGTAGATAAATCTTTACAAATCTAGATGAGGTCCACTATGGTGTACCCCCATATACATCTCATGGATTCCATTTTTTTTCCGCTGACGTAGACCTCTTGCAGCTCCTCGTCGACCCTGGGGGTTCATAAAGACCACTTTGGGTATAGTAATTACTTTGGGTATAGTATTAGAAGGTCTTACAGGTATAATAATTTTTTTAATGTATGCTTCATACCTGTGCAATATATACATCCACTGATCTAGTGATTGATAAAATTATATGTTATCGTCACTTAAGTCGTTAAAATGGACACATCCTTATTGCTAACCATCGCTGTACTCGTGCATTTAGTGAGACCTTCTGGAAGGATTCAAAAGGATCGCTACGAAGTCAAGGTTGTCACAGATGAATTTCAGCTTAACAATTTGTTTCACTCAATCCGTCGACGAGATGTCTAGACAGATTAATAAAGTGAGGCATGTGGATCACGACATGGAGACACGTGATCCCAGAACTGTAACAGTGTTCGAAACTCGAAACAGAATTTTTAGGGAAACTGCAATTTAAAATTATATACAGTTCTATATTTATATTGTTACAATAATGTTTTTTAACTTCTGATGACATTATGAATGATGCAATATTTAGATGTTAGCGGCTTTCCTTCCAAATTTCACTGTAGAGGATCCCCTTTTATTACTTTTAAAAGTTATAAACCCTTTTTATTACTTTTAAAAGACTTCAGTTCAATGAAAAGTTGCGGGTTATGTAGGATTGTGATTTGGATTAACTCCCTCGATACGACAATACAAGCCTCTCGCGATCAAACGTTTATGTGTCTTCGGGGACAACTCGTCTAGGAATCGAACAGGAGTCTGTTTATTTGACAAGCAATTTTACTACCAATTGATTAAACGGTCGTCTTTCCGTCACAATGTTACGGTAATTGAGGATGCACCGTTGCTATTCTTATATTATGAGTGTCAATGAAGCCACAATATGGAGTAATGATTCACTATAGAATAACATGGAGAGTGAGAGCGGAGTTTCGTGGTATTATATAAACATTGTACTAAATCACAGAACAATGTGTATTGTCCTCCGCTCGGGTCGAATCACTCGCGGTGCGGCACTGGACGAAACAACTAATGTGGATTGCCGCAGCGATATAATTTGAAATTTGTTGTCGATTTGTTGCGTTGTAGCACCGCTTCTATTTCGACGCGCTGAATGGCACACAGTTAATACGATGTCGAAACGCAACGACGTTTGTTGTAAATGGCGGAGCGTAACTGTCTTACAGTGACAGCTTAGTATTAGTTTGCTTAATCAATTAAATTGGTTTTTTGAGGTAAGATAAAAAAAACACCTATCAATATTTTATGATACTGCATTAGGATCGAAAGGCATCTTTTCCACATCATCGCTACGGTAACCTTGTGTATTGCGTTGTTGCAACGCAGAGTAATGTGTGATTAATATATAAAACAAAGCAATGTCACCACTCTGATGTCGCAATACACTGATACAGTATCATTTGGTATTACCTTTCGAATTAACTTGATGCTTAAAATATTACTTGGGGTGAAAAATAATTTTATGAAAGTTTTAATTCACATCCAGTCAGTTTTGACACATTTGTAAGCTACAACCGTCATTCGTCTTGTCCGTTGCTATAACGGTTTACATGAGCAAGAGTCGGTTGGAAATTTTATAATGTTTATTATATAATTATGGACTTTTAAAATTTCGAGTTTCGACAGACATAGAAAAGTTCGAAAGAGCGAAGCATAATGGACATAATGTACAAATTATAAAAAACGAATAAATGTACATAATATACATAAGTGTACGAATTCCTAAACGGAAATAGCCATTCGACTTTTTTATACGAGTTAATTTGAATTAGATTTGTATTAATTAATTGTAATAATACTAATGTAGATAAAGTAAAACCTATTAAAATTAATTAATTTATGTATTTTTAACCGGGTTTAAAAAATAATAAGGTTCTTAATTTGCTTTTTATGTATTATTTAACGAGTAGACGGGCTACTTGATAGTACGCTACCGTAGTATCAACAATGCGTTACCGTCCAAGAAATATAAAATGACAAATAACTTTATCATACCGTTTGCGATATTTCAAATTGGCGATAATTTTTAGCACTATGACGCATGAATCATAACAAAATATCACAAATATGCGAGTTTCTGGGAACTATAAACGTTTTGTTATCACTTCCTGGGTTGGGATGGGCAAATTAATAAGAACAAAAATAACTAATAGGATTTAAATAATATGTAGGTACATTCCTTATACATACTACCTTCAACATCAGCGCCCTACTGTACAGCATACTATGTACTGTACTATGTACTATGTACTATGTACTGTACAGCACCAGTATCCTGGTGATTTAGTTCCGAAGCTTAAGTATCGAAAGTTTATTTTGCCGCTCGAAGGTTCTACGATGGCGTGCTCTCCGAAGCACGGAAGCACTCGAGAAATTTAATCACTCTTCGAAGCCGCGGTTGCCTCGGAATTTGCTTAACTCGATCGGATATCATTATTACAATTAATAGTAATTTTTTAAAAGGATGGAGTCCGTATTAGGACAATTTTAGTGACAAATCTTCCGGCTCCCATCTCAGAACAATGGAAACAATTAATTTTCATAAAGTACATATGGGTTAAACCTATTGAAATACATGTAAGATTTAAGGTATATTAGTGTCATAAATACTATTACTAATAATTTTGATGACCTAACAAAAGGTCGCGCTGTTAAGCTATTAGCTAAATTATTCAGAGTCGAATGCAGTTACATAACGGAGAATACTCGTACATTCTATTGTGTTAAGATCTAAATACTTCTATGTGATCTAGTGCACAGATGGAATGAACCAACGAAACGGGTCCAATATCATTTAACCGATATTATACTATTACAATTTGTATCAAAATATATTTAAAAAATGTAAAATACCACAGAACACAAACAAGCGCGGTCGTATACAGAATTGTTAACAATGCACAAGCGACATTACTTTATATTTTTAACCGACTTCAAATAAGAATCACGTTCTATGTTCGTGTGTGTGTTTTTTATGTTTGCTCGCCGAAATTCAAATTCAAAATTCATTTATGTTTCCAACCTGTATTACTAATTACATAAATACCATGTGCAATCGAGAGTGGAAACAAGTAACCTGAGCAATTTATAATAACCTCCTTAGTTCCTCATGATAGTTAATGCATTCAACAAATAAAAGAATATTCACAACATCCTTTGAATTGACTAGAATGACAAGCGTCCAGTATTATACTACATATAAACAAATAATTTTAATATACATTAGATCTCTTTAAATAAACATGAAATATTTAAGTACTTCTTTGATTTAATAAACTTACATCTCAAGTAGGTACTTATATAACTAAAATTTATTTTAAAAATAGATAACAGATTATCGTATCGAAGGGCCACACGAGTCATGAGCCATTTACTTAGTAAACATCAACTGGAAAATTATTACAAAACGGTAAACATGTTATCTAAAATGCACCTGATTTAATCTATATGTAATCTTGGTACATCTTGGCCCGTTATATAAATTAATTTATAACTTTTTTATTTATGGACGGATTGAAATGAAACGAACTACAAATATTAAATCATGTTTAACGCAATACATTAGTGAAAACAACTACGAAATCGCTTAAGCGTTTCTAAGATTAGAGCACAGACAAACAGACACAAATTCTACTACTATTGTTTTGGATTCTATTGCGTTAATAAAGGCTAATAATAGTTTATCTCAAATATCTTTAATGTACAGAAAGCGATCAGTTAGAATTTTATTATATGTAATAGATTGCATCATGATAATGACGCGATGTATTTGGTTTATTACACGATAATTTATTGCTATATTGCCGCGTAACATTTCAGGTCCATACAATATGTGAGAATTTGATTTGTCTATACCAATTTTTAATACTTTTCGTGTATAAAAATCTACCCCTACTTTTTTAATTTACCTTATATTTATCTATACCTTAAATATGTACTTTGTCCTTCAAGCAAAAGGTTGTTCAGAGTTCGGTCCTATATTGTTTATTTTGAATTATATTTTCCTCATAAGATACTTTTTTTTTGTTAAACATCAATCGCACGTCGGCTATCACACTGTTATTGATTTCTTTGCGAACACAAAAGCTAACATCGTGACATACTTTTCATTGATAAAAAAAATTGGAATTATAACAATATCAGAAACAATTTATTGTAAATGACAATAACAAACATTGAAACATCCCCACGGCTCGGGGTCAGATCCATTTTCGAGAATAGAAATCATCATATACTTAGATTTTTTTGCAATTTACTTTATTCCCGCGTAATTCTCTAACAGATTCAAAAATAGTTTTCTTGGCCTTTATTTAAGGAGAATATCGTGAGGAAACCTGTATATCACAATAATTCTCCATTAAATTCGGTAAGATGTATGAAGTCCGCCAATTCACACTAATTTTATAGTGAAGCGCAATAAATAATTGACACTGAAACCTAACAGTATAACTTTGGATCAGTTCGAAACCGCGTGGTTGATAGATTAACAATATTACGTTCTTTTTAATTAAGTGTCTGATGTAATACGAAATCCATTTAAATGTCTGAGAATTAACAAACAAATGAAACGAATGTATTCTGATTTTATATCTTTTTTATCCATTCGCTAAGGCATAGGCCTTTAAACTCCACTATCTTATCAACTGTAATGAATATTACTAATGTCATTAGTAATAGCGCAGTATGTGTATCACTGGTAATATTACGATCTGAGGACATTACATGTGTACATCATGAGGTTTCATTTAATGAAATGAATCAGACAGCCATTTTAAGCTCTAGAGCATTATTAACTCTCTGTTGGTATCAGGGTTTGATACATTATAATATTATTTTCTTAAGTAGATATACATCTCTTTTTAATATCAAAGAAACCAAGCATCGAGATATTATAAAATAATTTGTCATTTTTATGATTTTATCGTCACGATTTCTACTCGCGCATTCGAAGTAAACTAAAGCGGAATAGAGTAGGGTGCGTGGCACCAACTTCGGGCCAACTTTAAAACATTAAATTTAAGGTAACAGTCTGGCGGTGGACTGCCCCCCCATACTTGAAGACTGGTCCAAAACACCATTCAGGAATAATGCCAATAATAATGGAACAATTTTCAATTTTCAATTTTCACATTCTGTAGCAGGGATGTTATGGAGATCCGTAACCGTAACCGAAACTATCGGATATCCGAAATAAAAATATATTCGAAACCATAACCGAATAAAGTGTTTCGAATAATTTCGGATAGGGACAGAGTCTAAATGTAACACGTTATGTCAGGTTTGCGCTGGACGAGTCGATACATTTGCCGTGTCGTTGTTATTTTTAGACAGTTGTTATTATTAAATTTTTAAGGCTATTGTTCTTCCCTATGTTTGTAATACCAGATAACACCTAGACAGCCCCGGATCTAGGGGGGGCCAAGCCGGGGCCCATGTCCAGGGCGGCAAGTTCAGAGAGCGGCCAAATTCACACTTTACAAACGAATGGACAACTCATCATTCACTTAACTATGACCATAGAATAAATTATAGTACAAGTAGCTGAAATTATAAAGATGATAAAGGTAAAAATAAATATAGGGGGCGGGGGCGGCATTTTTCAATTTTTGCCCCGCCTAAAAAAAATTGAAAATCCCAGACTGCACCTAGAAATAAAGTCCAAGTGTTACCTTGTACATTATAATATGATTCTTAAATCATCTAATATCGTTACCGAAATTGTCCGACACAACCGGATAATCCGAAATTTCATATACATAACATCCCTAATGTATGAACTATGAACACATTATTTATCAACTCGACGGTTTTGAACCTGATCACTAAGTCAATCCTTCTTTTCTTCAACGTGCAAACAAAACTAAGTGCAACAGTAGTTCATGTATAAACGCGTACTGACCTTGTAAGTCTTATATCGTGCGTCCAATATATTGTAAAAGTTTGTTTAACCATCGTGCGTTTTATATTAGAATTACAAGTAGGTTATTGTACAGTAAGTTGAATCTCGATTGCACTTCTTATATTATTGTAGATTATATTATTTATGACTTGAAAAGAAGCAGGGAGACACGTGATTATATTTGTTATCAATGTCTATGGTTATCAGTACTAGAGGTTAACGACGCGTTCCTTGGAGTAAGAAAGCGAAAGACAGTTGTTTTTTTTTCAAACAGCTGTTTTCTTTCGTTCGAAAATCCGTGGTAAAAATATTACCGTCATATTAGAATTCATTAATGTAACGATTCCGAGTAATCCAACCTGACTTCTGCGTCGGGATTTATAATCTTTATGTTCACAAATAATCGCCCCCGAAGCAATTATTAATAGTCTTTATCAGGTTTTATATAAATTGTTCATGTTTATACATTGAATCATCAACATACATCCCCATACATCGAATCACCTAATTATTTGTAGAAACCTCATAAAAATCGATTATTGGGTTTTTCGAAGGATGTCTTGACTCACTTAAACGCCATGAATACTAATTATTTCATACCAAAGCTAAATAATTTGTTAATTTTCATCAGTACAATATAAATGATAATAGACTTTTTATCGCTAAACAACTATTTCTTCCAGACAACCTTGAATCGAAGATATGCGATGAAGAAAAATCTTAGTGATTCTTTAGATAAGTAGTGTATTTATAAGCATGTTGATAATAATGCACCAGAAAACAATAGCATCTTCGGTAGTAGATGAGGAATATTAATCGACCGTCATACAATTTATAACTAGTACGGAGGGTAGTTTTATTTGATTTTTTAACGGTTACAATCTCGCAGTTCCAATTACTAATATTATAAAGAGAGAATGCGAATTTTGTGAGTTTCTATGTATGCGGGAAGTAATCACCGAAAATCTCCTATTTAAAAAAAATATTGTATTTGAAGGGCACATTATTCCGAATGGACATAGTCTATATACATATGTCATGTAACGTATAATTGTTCAACCCTAACACGGCGGGTCGCTAGTAGGTTATAAAGGAAGCAAATATGGTTTAAGTATTACTTGTAATACTTTTTTTACATAACTATGCCTAACTATAACAGATTATAATGTTGTTATACAATAAACAAATAAGTAAACAATATATATTTCTTTTTGTACACCGCATTATCTATATTAAGCGTAGGAATATTTTACACAATATTTCAATAGTAATCATTCAACTCTTTTTTGATAGCACATCTCAACGCAGGTCAGTATAGAAATTATATAACCTAGACGAAGAAGAAATCTAATGCTGAGAAAGAAAAGAGTTAAGTTGTACAGTTAAACAAGAATATAACAATTGATAAATAAGACGATACCATAGTCTGATTGGTAGTGCCCTGCCTAAAGAGTTAGGGGTCCCTGTGTCGATTTCCAGCCGGGCAGATATGTCTGTTACAAATAAATGTATGTTCACAGCCCGTGGATAATTTTTGATGTCATATTTGTGTATATCGAAGCCGCCCGCAACACGAGGAATTTTGTGTGGGGATGTGAGTGTGCGAAGGTTTATTATTAGACCACGCATTCTACCATGCATACAGAAAAGCAAAAGGGTTAAAGAAGGATAATATGTAGTTTATAATTTTGCGTTTTTTTTACAACTTCAATTCAACTCATTTAACTTAAGAATTTAGAGCTGTACTTAAAACAGTTTTTTAAATCCATTAATAAACGTGCAATATAGTAGTGCTACCGGCTGGATACCGAGCCACTTATTATTCTAAATAGAAATTTATTAATAAGGTGGAAAAGATTAAAGCACTTGGAAAACAGCGCCACATCTCGGTGCTAAAAATCGGCATCAATTAAGAAAACACCGATCAATAAAGAAAAAAGAAAAAAAAAAAGAAATTAAGAAAAAATCGGCCTCGGTAGCATTGGGGTTTGCGCTGTAAATGTATCCAAGAGTAAATTCTAATTTCTGTATAATATGTATGTATAAATATAGAGATGTAAAAAGTTCATGTAGATTTACCTGTAAACTATATGTAACGACTTGCATTCCGTTATTTGTTTTTAATTTTAAGCTTAGTAGTTTCAGACATAAACGGGGGGATTGTCAGTATTTTTTCATTTTCTTTGAATATAAATAAATAATAATAATAATAAATACTCTTATTTGATATGCCCCCTAATTTACATTGAATTGTTTTATATAATAATGAATCCCCAAAATTTACTAATATCAGAGTTGTTTTAATTGTGACGCGCATCATAGGGTCAAATTACACTGTATGTGTATCATATTGAAACTGTTTTAAAATAAAATTAGGAGTGAGAGATGTATAGAAAGATGACGGACAGCCACGCGAGTGATCCTATGTTCCGTTGTTTCACCATATATACAGAAACTTAAATAAATAATTTTTGACGTGAGTCCGAAAGTCCTTCATTAGGTACATATATTCCGCAGCACAACTGCGCACTTGGCAAGCGTGAACTAAGACCCAAATTATTTCCGATAATTGTAGGTAATTATTGAGATAAAATAACACGGTGCCTCGGTATCTCGGTAAGTGTATCGCTGTTTTGTCACAATGTGAAAATGGTGTCTGATAGTGTTTTTGTATCTGTCACTATCTGCGCTAATATTTTTTTTTACTCACTATACTATAACCGCTTCTGTTATTTCTTATTTAAAGTTTCTTTCTGCTTAATATAATATTGATAACAAGAGGGGCTTGGCGAGACGTCATGTATTTTGTGATAACGCAATGACTACGTCAAGCTTTATTGGTACATTCAGTTCATTAAAGGAAACTTGTAACTACGAGTACTCGTGTTGTAAATAATTATATAGTTTAGCAACAGTGTTATCTATTGTGTACTGTGGAGACCTGGAAACAAATTGGTGATACTGATAAGTTTTTTTATTAAATACGTCAATGGAAAATTCCTTTAGCGCCAGAGATATGTATTATCAACATTAATAGCCCGCCTTCCCTTGGCTTCAAAATTTACGTCCTCCATTTATAAATAGCATTGCACCGGAAACACTTAATATTCATTTTATCACGCATATAATTAATTACATTTTTTTGGTTTCCTACTTGTTTAAATTAGAAACGAATCAATTTGTAACGGATCAAAACTATTCAAAACTTTGTTTAGTATGATCTTAACACAACTTTCAACAAGTATAAGGTTCTATTCCGTCAAATATAATTATTTCTTGTACTGAAAAGCATCCTACATTATGAGCCACAATATAATTTACGAAAATGACAACAATTATTCAAAATCTGTTAAGTGGTTTCCACCTATTATTACCTAGTATACAGATAGACAGTATCTGTGTGACTATATATGAGTAGGTATTTTTATAAATATTCAGTTTCGGCCCCGTTACCGTTTTAATATTAATATATACATACATTACTATTAAAATTAAATAAACTACTTAATTATTAATTAATGGAGGAGGCAATGTTGACATATCTATTCTATTGAAGGTCACTGGACTGTACTTTAATGTTGAGAGCAAAGGCCTTAATGTTGGTTCCTTACTTTCTTATCTTCTATCCTCATTCCAAAATTTATATTGAGTCTTTTAACGTGTTTCAGTAGCAATGTTTAAGGGTAGACGAGAGGATTAAAGGTTTCTGACTTGATCGGGAGAATATCGTCGATAACTCAGATCTGGTGACACCTCGTGGCTGTGCGCTCGTGCTGTGACCACTTACCATCAAGTGGCTCCTCGTTGCCGGATTTGAACATAGAAAAACCCATTCTGAAAGAAACACATCTTTAACTCGTTATATAACTACACTATTGTTACTTCAGTCGGGGATGAAATAATAGGTAATTAATGTAGTGGTCACTGGCCGAGTTGCAAGCGAGGGGCGTGACTTCGCGTCACCAATAACTGATAATTAGGTCATTAAATGACTGACAAGAATCGGTCGATAACAAACACGGCACATGGCACGGAACTTATTTATCTGAATTAGGTTTAGTAATGGAAATTACCATTGTAGGATAAAAATAGTTGAAAAGCAAAATATATATAATAAGTACCATTCGCTGCACATACTTTTGTCTGTGACTATCGGTTCTGGTACCCGAATTGGTATGCTGCACGTTTCTCTAGTTTTAACCTCTGAACCCAGTAAAACTGTTGTTTTGATAAGAGAGATCAAACTGTTTACTAGTTAAGTTAGTGTGTCTATTACCTCAGTGCCCCTCATAGGGTCCCTTTATGCCTACACATCCCTACCCTGTTTTTATTTTATAAATGACTAGCGCCTAGTAGGTATAATTCATGATCTCTAAATATGGATTGTATATATATATATATATATGTTACTGTTCCACTTTTGTGCTTGGGTTTATCTCAAATGGAGAGTGTTAAAACCAAATACAGATGGGCAGTTTCACACACCTATTACCTTCATTTTGCAACTTCAAGTACCGAAACAATATAGTAATCTAAAATTTAGGGCAATCCAAGGGCATGCTAGTGAATTAATTAGAGGATTATACCTAGCCGGATTTTCTCCTTGTGCCCACTACACCTTATCAGTAAAACGTCACAGGTATGGTTTAAAATGTAGGTTTAAATACTGTATGAATATAATCGAATAGAGTTGATTATACAGAATAGTATACTTTTTTGTTATTGTTTTATTTTTTTTCTTTTATAAGTATTATTTTTGTTATTGGCTGCTTTATGTGGAATAAACGTTTTTCTTTCTTTCTTTCTATATAATATCTCCATCTTCCAACCTATCGGACCTCTCATATTCGATTTAAACCATTTGACTATATTTTTTTAATAACCAATAAAATTATATAAAAGACGGTCGAATGTTCCTTAAAATGGGACGTACTCGTAGCATAAAAAGATGGAGGTTACGCTTAAGGATTTTTTTTTTTTTTTTTTTTTTTTT
>PDGT01000008.1:3522461-3541539 GCA_003671415.1 Megathymus violae
AGGGGGGTGGTGAATGCTTTATGCATGCCAGGCAGCCGGCTGCTCTGGTTATGTGGGACTCCCGAAGGTTACCCACTAAACACCACCCGGTTGGCTTTGGCCTTGTGGCCCCTAAGCCTTCATCGGATGCGACCCCATCCTTAGAGAAGGATAGGGTGCTAGCGGCACTCCCGAGGGAGCGTCCGCTTGTTATTAACACATAAGGTGTTGTCGGATGATGAGACTATGCGGCGTCTTAAGGACGCTACTAACTGGAATTGTTGGAGTTCTTGACTGTGGCCGCCAAACGGCGGTCCAAGTCAGAGGAAAGCTTGTCTGGGGGATTGGTGAGAGCATTTCTCGGCCGCCGGATTTGGTGGCCTGAAAGACTAGGAGCGGTGTAGTCCGCTGCCTGTCTGATAAGGGGATTACTGTGTTCCTCTGAGGATTTAAAGAAGGATGTGCTATAATCTTTGAAAAATGTTTGAATCGACGGAAGCTGGAGATCGAAGTGCAGGTCGGCGTTCCTCACGCACCAGTGGGCGTTGGTTGCTCTCCTGCAAAAGATATTCTGAACGACTTGGATGGGATGAAGGATTTTGGGATCGGCGTGTGCGAAAACAGGGGCGGCGTATGACAACACTGGTCGTATGCAAACCTTATAGAGCGTTCGCGTATTCCTGAGGGACATCTTACTATGCCTTCCCAACAGATTGTTGAGTCGGCCCATGTAGTATCTGGCGGAGTTGGTAATTTTTCGTATGTGCGGTCTGAAAGTTAATCCGGAGTCGAGTGTTACTCCTAAGTATTTGGTTGTGGTTTTCCACGGGACAGGAGCGCCTAGCAGTCGGATGTTCGGTTCGTCATGTCTGCGTCTGGGTTTAAAATGAAAGAAAACCGCGGTGCTTTTTTCAGCGTTAACTTCGATTCGCCATTTGGCGAACCAATTCCCTAACTCGTCTACCGAGTGTTGGAGTTTGGAGAGGACGTGATTTATTTTCCGTGATTGGTAGTACAGCGCGGTGTCGTCTGCGAATAACGAAAGTTGAACTCCATTTTTCGGAATGGGAATGTCGTTAACGTAAGTTAAGAATAAGATGGGAGCTAACACCGAGCCCTGAGGTACCCCAGCCGCTAGTGGGCGTGGGGAGGATAGTACTCCTTCGTGTTTAAAACGAAAGGAGCGGTTATGTAGGTAGGAAGCGACCAATCTAACAACGCGATCAGGCAAACCTAGGAGATGAAGTTTATATAGGAGTCCTTCGTGCCAAACTTTGTCGAAAGCTTTGGCAACGTCGAAGAAAATCGCGACTGTGCGTTTCCGTTTAGGATAAAAACCGCTTAGGATATATTCCACTATACGGTGGATTTGCTGAGGGCACGAATGTTTAGGTCGGAAACCGAACTGGTGTGGGATTATTAAAGGTTGACCGCCTACTGGAAAGAGAAGGTTTTTCAGTCTTGTCTGTATGATTCGTTCGAACACTTTCCCCATAGCCTTGAGGAGACTGATGGGGCGGTGGCTGGACGGTAATTTTAACGGTTTCCCGGGTTTTGGAATACCTATGACTATTGCTTCCTTCCAAGCGGTTGGAAAGAAGCAGTGATGCAAGCAGGCATTGAAAATAAGTACTAAAAGCGAGAGAACCTGCTCGGGGAAGTGTTTTAGCGCGACGTTGGAGATGCCGTCGGCTCCTGGTGCTTTGCGGGGTTTAAGACCCCGGATAATGTCCTGGACTTCGTCGACGGAAACGACGATGGGCTCAGCGGTGATTGGGAGTGAGTTCTTTTTACGGACCTCATCCTCTACTGACTCTACGTGTGAAGGAGCGCATGGTTGCGAGCTGGGTGTGCATTGAGAAGCAATGCTGTCAGCGAAACATTCGGCTTTATCGACGTCTTCGAAGGCGATACTGCCATCGGGGCGTGACAAAGGCGGGATGAGAGGTTGGGCGCCTACGCGGAGGGCTTTCGCCATCCTGTAGAACGCCTGATGGGAGGGTTTGATTTCCTCCATGAGGGAGTCCCAATTGGAGTTCCTCAATTCGGATAGACGAGAGCGAACACGTCGCTGGAGAGCGTTTGCACGCCTCCTGTATGTTGGGGTGGGATAGAGTGCGGCCCTTCTAAGAGCCGCATTCTTTGCCTTGATGAGATTCCTAGCATCGAGTGGTAGTTTTCGGTTTGGCACCTCGACTACGCGCTCGTTGCTTCGGAGAGATGATTGGACTAATTGAGATAGGGAGTTGACCGCTGAGTCAATCTTTTCCGTATCGACGAAGTACTCGGAGCTGATGTTAGCCAGTGGTGAGCCGCCGGCATCGAGGCCTGATATTAGTGATTTTTTATATCCTGCCCAATTGGTGAAGGTTTTAAAGGAAGTGGTTGGTTCGGTGGCATAAGGCCCGAATTGGAGTGAGACCGGCCGGTGGTCAGAGCCTAAGTCGTGGAGCGTTTCGATCGCTCTTAAGTTGAGCGCGATTCCTTTAACTAACGCGAAATCGATGATATCCGGAGAGTTGCGCGCGTTATCCGGATAATGTGTAGGGGAGGAAGGACAGAGGACGTCGATGTCCCGTGTCTCTATGAATTGCCTGAGTTTGACGCCGTTCGCGTTGGTCGATCGACACTTCCAGTCAGTGTGTTTAGAGTTGAAGTCTCCGAATAAAATAACCGAGTCTCCTAGTGAGAGTATTGCCTCTAAGTCGGAATTTAACAGCGGTTTTCGCGCCGGATTATAAACCGAGGCTATGATCAGGGACGGATGCCCAGTCATACCTAGCTTGCAAATGGTGGCTTCTAAGTTCGTGAGAGTCGGAGTCTCAATATGGGAGCAGTGGAGCGACTTCCTAAAGTAAATGGCGGTGCCACCGCCTACGTTTTTTGGGATGCCGCCGGGGCGTCCGTCGGTTCTAACTTGTCTATCGTTACGTATGAAGTTGTACGCGGGAATTGATAGGCCCCTCGTGTGGGCGGGTTTTAGGAGCGTTTCCTGGACTAGTAGTAGGTCTGTGGCGTTGTTACGAACGAATTCCTTTAATTCAGGGAGGTTGTTACGGAGGCCGCGAATGTTGAGTGAGACGTTATTTCATACAAATATTTCGATTTAATTTAATCTCTCGCCGTGATAAAATTGTAAGAACCTACCTGTTACAGTTAAAATATTCGATACATATACCTAGATTATCTAGCTGTTCTCCTTTTTATAAGAGAGCTTTATACTAACAGAGAGATTGCGGATTGTATGGATAAATAATTTAATGGTTTTTGTATTTAGGTTTTGGCATTTTTATTGAAATTTGATGGGAATCGGACTTCTGTATACCTGACCAGTTCAGTGGCCACTGCTGACAATGGACTTCTGAGAGGAAAGTGATAATCAACTATGTTAATAAAATGACATAATAAATAAGTAAAACTTTGGACTAACAATTTGGAATAGTTAATTTCATAAAATGTATTAAAACCGCTATATAAGAAATATAAGACAACGAGCAAGCGAAGTAATGTTGCTTATAAGTCTATGGTTGTAGTTCTAAGCTTCTATGCTTACAGTTCTAAGGTTGCTTATATTCTATATAAAAATAAACATTGAGCTAAATATCTAAAATATGCCAAAATCCTTAGAAAATGCATAAATAAAGCTCAACAATTAGAAAATACAAACTACATTATAAGGCCAAAAAAATCGTGCAAAGCATCATGGACACTTATCAAAAACGTTCAGAACACAAATAATATTTACGATATTTCTGAACTAGTTGTAAGTGTCATATCTTATAAGGATCCCATAAAAATATGTGAAATATTTAATGATTATTTTATTAATGTAGGCAATAAAGATAATAACACATTTACAAAAACAGATAGTTGTTCAATGTCAAATCGGGATAAAACCATGTTTTCATATCCAACTTATGAAAAAGAAATTTATAATATTATAATGTCATTAAATAACACAAAGTCAACAGGATACGATTTAATAAACACAGAAATGTTGAAAGTTGTCGCTTTAAATATTAGCCAGCCCTTGATCCATATCATTAACCAGTCATTCCTACAAGGTGTATTTCCGGATAGGCTTAAGAAGTCTATCGTAAAACCTCTTTTTAAAAAAGGAAGTCATAGGGACATTTTAATACCCATATTTTCCAAAATAATAGAAAAAGCTATGTCCAAAAGACTTTATAATTTTATCTCATATGCCAGTATACTAAATAATAATCAATTTGGATTTGTTAAAAATAGCTCTACATCACTTGTTGCTTTTCATTTATAAAACATGTCTCTAAAAGTTTAAATGAAGGAATACCTATTTCAGCAGTGCTGTTGGACATGAGCAAAGCATTTGATCTAGTTTGCCACGAAAAACTCTTAAATAAATTATATCTATACGGAATACGAGGAAAGGCATGGGAATGGATTATAACTTATTTGATAGACCGTAAATAAGCTGTAGAAATAACAAGAGTATCAAATAATTATAGAAATAAAACTTTAAAGCTGAGTATAAATTTCATAGAAATGGCGTTCGACAAGGTAGCATTCTTGGTCCTCTTTTATTCATCATCTACATTAATGATCTTCCCGACTGCATCAATATAAATGCATACTATTTTCTGACGACACGACCTTACTGATTAAGTGCAGTAATAAAACTGAATATACATACAAGTAAAATTGACAAATAATTTAATGAAGTTATTATGTGGCTTAAGAATAACGACCTAAAAATTAACATTGAAAAAACTAAAATGATACAATTTGAATACCAAAACTTTAAAAAACATGACATTATTTATTCAAATAATCAAATCCAAAGAGTAGACTCAAGTACCGTTTTAGGAGTCACAATTGACAAATATCTAAAATGAAACACACATATTGACAAAATGATAGAAAAATTAGCTAAATTTGTCTACGTAATAAAACGATTATGTCAAACTATATCCATAAAAGTTGCCTTATTAGCCTATCATAGATATATAGCGTCAGTTCTTAGATATTGTATCATACTTTGGGGTAATACTAACAGTGCTATAAAGGTGTTTAGGCTGCAAAAACGATGTATTAGATCCATATGTAATTCGGGACTAATATATAGCTGTAAGCCTTATTTTAGGATACTTAAAATACTACCATTGCCGTATGTTTACATCTATGAGATGAGCTTATTTGTTACAAAATATAAAAACATGTTTCAGACTTATGATGATATTGGATTGAACAGATGTAGACATAAAAATAAGTTATTCATAGAAAAAAGGGACTAAAGCAATTTAAAACGAATGCATACTATATGGCTATGAAAGTCTATAATCACTTGCCAGAGCGTCTTTGTAATTTAAGCCTTAAACAATTCAAAAAGTATTTATTAGACCTATTGTAAAAACCATATTATGACATAAATTAGTTGTTTAATGATAAATTAATTTCCAATTTGACAGATGTATTTTCCAGTATTATATATTTTCCTGCTATTAATCAACACTTTCAGTCTAATTTAGTATTTAATTTATAATTAACACTTTTACGTTGACATTTCAATATTGACATAGTAATTTTTAATTAAATGTAATGATAATGCAAATTTCATAATTTAAGCAATTCTTAACATTATAAATGTAGCATAGTTAATAATAAATATTTGTACACTGGTGTAACCAGTAAAGTTTGTCGGAAAGCTATTAGAACAACATCTTGAACAAATAAATAATTTCATTCATTCATAAGGTGTAATAGAACACTCAATTTAATTGAATACCCTCCCTCCTTTTGGTCAAAGGAACAAAAGGAGATTTGGCTGAATGGATATTTGCCATTGTCGTTCAGCGGAACACCTTGACAAAGTTTAAATGTCATGTCGCAGCTGTTGCCTAGCACACGTGTATGGCGCTTAATAGCCGATGTTGCTAAGCAACAAACCTGACAAAGAGTTGATTTTACATTAACATTTACTTGCGTTTTAAGGGTTCAAAATCGTATTTAAATCCCCTACTTAAATCCAAGTAATTCCGAAATGCAAACTATTACACACGTAAAGAGAAATAGTAGTTTTAGTAGTGGTTTTTATACACTTGTTTTTAAGTGGATATAACATAAATATATCATAAATTACAAACATTATATTTTACTCTATGTCACATAGACGATTGTAATTGTTGTTGTAGATAATATACGAAATTAATTGAATTAAACTTACTACTTGCTAACCACATGAGTTTATTCTGATATTAATTTGCTAATAAATAACTCATGGATTATTTAATATCTCTAACTATATTTGATGACCCGGTAGTCAAGTTAGTAGTGATCTTGACTGCCGAGAGAGGGGTCCCGGGATCGAGTTGGGTTGACCATTTATATGAGAGATAAAAGTTTATCCCCATGTCATGTATCTTTGTGGTATCATTTGTTATATTTATAAAAAACCCTATAACTACCTACTTTTCATAGATGTGTTTGTGTTAGATGTCTTTGGTGTTAAAATGTAATACATGAAAATTAAAAAACAAACGAGAAAATTTACTATGTGGCTTCATTATGTGAATTAATTATTTTTAATGCATGTTTGATATTCCAAATTAGAAACAAGTTTTTTTTATATTAAACATAAATTACGTGGTGAGTCGATTCTCTTGTTTGGCCGATATTTAATTGTATGATTCAGATTAAATCGCAATCTCTACCTACCTCTTCTACATCGAATTTTAGGAAATATTCGACTTTAATTTTTTTTAATAATGCGTTGTATAACTACCCTACGGCTTTAGCTTTCAAATCCGACTCATTTATCTGGTTATTAATCAAATAAACTCCGCCATCTTTTTTCTATTGATTTATTGTTGTAAAAAGATGGTAAAATATTTCCCAAAACGAATGTAGGATATCTGAAAAATTGGAAGGTGGAGACAGGGTCCAATAAGCGAGCACGTCAGTCAACTGTCAACTGCCTTTATATTTAAAAGAAAAATCGACGTAACTGTTAACACAAAAGTATGTCGTAACACGAGACTTGATGGGATATTAAGTAGGGATAATTACATCTTTATGTATGCTCCTTTATTTATGATATGCTCCTTGATAAATACAAGAAGAACGAAATATTTTTCAGAAAATGTGTTTTGGCCTATTTTCACCGTTTGGCCACTGTTTCCGGAGAACATCTGCCACTGTTAGCAGACTCGGGAGTGGATGTTCTGTATTAAAATAATATGGAGGATGGAAATTATTTACGGTAGCTGAAAGATATATAGAAGACTCTATTGAAAACGAAGCCAAAATTTGCCACCGAAGAGTTAAAAATATCAATTTAAAAGAGCCGTTTAGAACTGAATGGTGGGGGGGACGGGACGCTTGACACTCCGATATAAAATATATGCATGTAAAGCTAGTGAAAAAATTTGCATTTGTTGAAGTTATATTATTGGAAAAATCCCAGCTCCGGAAAACTACAAGACCTTTGATTGTTTCATTTATTAATATATACATACAGGTCCAATACCTACCATTAGTTCAATTAATAAACATTTATGCGTCGGTGAACGTCCTGCGAGGTTCGTTGAGCGCTGCGATCTACCGTTGCGGCTTGCGTTTGCGGCACGCGACACTTGCACCTGGACCTTCGCATCCGGTAGCTATATGTTGATCTACATCTGACAAGAAGACTAAGAAAATAAGCATGTTTAAATTATATACTGAAACAAACACTGGTAATTAATTTGCCTAACTCTATTAATGTGCTTTGCAAATAATCAAGTGTGAAAAACACACGGAAAGACATGAGTGTGTGCCTGGTAGGGTTAAGGTCTTTGAGGTGGATGATGAGAAGGAAAATCGTCACCGGCTGGTATGCGTATATTTTGAGTACACGTTAATTTGGTACACAGAATGGAGCGAGACTATGTAGTACAATGTATTGATTGAGTGTAGTGCCTTTGCTAATGATCAACGCTTTATATATTGTTACGGAAGTGGTGCCTATAAAGATTACATCATGATTGTTGCTTCATATAAACTAGTAGGCACAAGTGAATAGGTTACGTGTTTACATTGGATGTATTCAATAATAATACTTAACTATATATAAATTGGTGAAAAATAGTTCGTTTATTTTGGAGATATTATCTTAGGTAATACCTGGATATTGATGCTGAAGACTGGAAAATCGTCATTTTGAACATGACAACATATTCAAATTATCCACGGATATGCAGATTGGCGTGTCAGAACCACGTAAGCTGTATACGAAGGTACATATTAGTACATATACATATATATATATAGAGTCCAGCGTAATTGCGGAGAATTGAAAGTGGAGCGCCACACCACAGAGTAATTAAGGCCGTGCGGATGAGGCCGGAGGTACCTCAGAGGCTACGATCTACGTTAATAATGAATTGTAACAAAATATTACAACGTATTTTTTTTTCTGTATTTTAATTTTTCATTTTAGGTAGTTTAATCACTGTTGTCCTAGTGATTTCAAAGTCGGTTACCTGCACGCCATACATACCCTGGTTTAAAATATGCCAGCATTTTTAATTTTTCAATTAAGTATGTCACAAATTATTTATCTCTTGTTTCGGTAAGAAAACATCACAAGGAAACCTGTAATATGAAATTACTGTGTACTGGCTTTAAAGATGTGTGAAGTCTGCTAATGCGTACTTAGTCAACGTCGAATGTCGACTTTATCCACAACCTTTCCATTGCAGGATTCCGATATTTTCTCACTATCTGAGGGGTAAAGGCCACATGGTATAATAACCAGTTAACATAAAAATAAGCAATGTTAACATGCAATTTACATCAATAACAAATTATATAAACTTTCACACATTTACATCCCTGCACTAGAATTCCATGTTATATGTTTTTGTGCCTTATCATTGCGGTTAATTGAGATTTTAACTAAATGGATCTTTCAACCCAACACACACACACAAAGGGACGTGATGCCGAACAAAATAAAAAGTAAGTTACTTGTTAAGTAACTTTAATTTAAAAGTATATGTCTTATAAATTTTATGTGTAACCAAAAACAAGAAGTCCCATCAAAATACTAAAAGTACGTCATTTTCTAAATTCATTAACAGTTTATTGTTATAAGACAGTAAAGGGGAAGTTTGTCAGTTATAAAATCGATTTCAATAACTTGAAAATATAATTACAAAGTTTAATTGAATCAATACAACTCTCAAGAAACTGAGAGTAATCAGCGATAACAGCACTTGGCAACAAACGTAGACGACGAAATTTCTACTGAGTCGTAAATTTGTTGAGTTGAAATGATCGCGTTACGATAAGCGTAGTGTTCCGCGAATTTCACAAAATAAAATAGTCAGAATTAATCAATCTGTGCATTATTTTTGGTACTATGTCGTATGTGTGCCTTCCGCCAAAATCGTCACACATACCTCGGTGCAAGATAAAGGATTTCAATCCGAATTCATCTTTTATTCAATAATCAAAAAACTAAAATTAGCTTAACTATTACAAAACCACTGCTACTGGTACGAGACCATTATTATGATATTATATTTGAAATTGGGAATTATTGAAATAACACCCGGTTAATAATGTGCCATTACAATGTTGTAAGTGTTAACAGGGAATCAGCAGTGATTTTGATCCGTGAGATTAAAAAAATACCATACGTTCAAAAATAATAATGTAATTTTTAACTTTCATTTCTGTAAGTTTCATTACATTTCAGAATTTGCAATCCATTTTTTAATATGGTGCAAACTGAGGAAATAACGTTATCGGAGATATGACTCTTGAATTGCAGAAAATATTTCTGTATTAATTCGAGACTGGGTAACACACATTGATATCTGATTTATGATAAATTTGCAGCTCGTCTAAATTGACGGGTCGTTGATCTTATGAGTCAACAAAGTGGATTTACCCTGCAACGAGTATCTTAGTTTAAAAACTACAGCAATCATGTTATTTACTGCCTATTTTTTCTTACTCTGCGAGATCGAAATTAAACATAGTTGTATTTAGAATACTTCACGTTATTTAGTATTAATATAGAGATTAGTTGCCGTTTGGTTTAAGAAAACTATAGTTACAATAAAAGTAATATGTGGTCATTTTAAACTACTTTCGATAAATCCTAGTCACGGTTTAATTTGAATACTGCAATGTGGTATATAGTATTTCTTATCACTAATTCAATTGTGAAAAGAGATCCTAGCCCAACTGTGGGACAGTTATCGGTTGTACTAATAACGTAAAAAGAGGTTATCTATAAGGTAGGAAATTCTCTAGAAGTTACTCATATTCTCAATGGTTGAATACTCGCCTATCTTATAATCAGATCACACATAGATTATATATCTGTGTGTAAGTATTGATACTTTGGGGCTAAGAAATATAATTATTATACGAATTCATGATTTCAAAGCTGTATCACCTCTGTAAGAACATCCAACACAAGTTTACGAGCTACCGTCCGACCTTGAGCTATGACTTAAATTTAAAAGGGTTGTTTTACGACGCTTTGCTCTTCAATTTCTATCCTAAATTAAACCTTAAATATGTCGACATACTGAAAAATATTTTACTGAAATGTCTATAAGAAAAACAAGTAGCTTTTATAGAATAGTTATTTGTAGAAACTAGTGTTCCTCTTTAACTTCATGAGTGGACCCTAAAATATTGGAAAAATAAGTGTAACAGGGAGTCATTTAACGACCCCGTAACCCAGTTGGTAGTGACTCTGTCTGCCGAGTCAAGAGTTAAATTCCCAGCTTGGGCAGAGATTTATGTGACAGATAAATGTTTGTTTGTGGGTGCATGCAACCCGCAACACGGGGAATCCCAGTGCGGGGGTGTGTGTGTGTGAGATAAGATAAGATATAGGTAAGTAAAATAATAATATTTTTTAACGAAGAAAAAGGTTAAGACACATGAATTGAAAACGGAATGTTTTTTCGGAGTAATTGTTATTTGTACTATATTTATACACTTCCGAAGAAAATAAAAGACATACATATCTTCTAATCGGCGACTTCATCAAATCTCCTTGATCATTACTAGATGACAAACAGAAAATTCAGATAAAAAAATACAATTCACACAAAATTTTGCATTTAAATAATTTACTTTTTCTTTTTAATATCTAAATAATTTACGCACATTCTGTTTAATACCTACCTCCAGTGTTATCTGCCTGCTATTGAGACGCGAACGCATGTCGTGTGATCGGCAAATGTTCACCCGCTGAATGATGTTATGAAAAATAAAAATAGAAGCGCACTTTAATTTATAAATAATTCTTACTGTAACAAATTATCTCGTTTCGACGACCCACGAGTTTATATCAACACTAGATAACAATATCTTAATTAATAACATTATAGCAATCTGTATTTTAACTTAGCTAAGCCTTCTACCACCACACCATTCGCCGAGGAAAGAAGTTTCATCCACACCGACTGGACTTGTGGAGAAGCACCATGGTCCGATTCTCGAGATGATTTTTGCCAAGAACGTGCAAATCGTGGAATGAAATTCTTCGGTATTCCCGGTGCGCTATGACATGGGGTGCTTCAAAAAAGGTGTAAAAAGAGCTCTCCTTCAGGGCCGGCGTTGCATTCGCGATTCCCCTGGTGTTGCCCATGTCAGCAGGCGACGGTAACCACTTACCATCAGGTGGCTCGTTCGCTTTTACGTCAGCTCTTCAAGCTATAAAAAAAAGCTAAAGTAATTGTGAAGTATACATTGTTTGTATTTATACACCGTCATTGTACACTATGAATTAGTTCACGTACGTTGTAGTAATGTCTATCTTGTCAGAATGAGAATAAAAGTCAAAGAACATAGGGGAGACCTGAGTTGGAATCCTACACGCATCTTTCAATATTGCTTAAAATCACTTTATATCGAAGCAACTTTCAAGTATTTATCAAATTAGTGCCAAAAAGATATCTCCAAATATATTCTTAACCTCCAAATATATTCATGTGAAACAACCCTAATTCTTCTAAAATCTTGGCAACTTTAGGTATACTTTAAAAACTTTCCAGCGTTCGCTATGTAAAATTCCATAAAGTAGCTTTTTTTAATTTTCCCCAAAGCCTATCAAGATTCTTTCAACCATTTTTCTCAACTTCGCTAAAGCAGTCACCCAAATTTTGTATGCTCTATCCTCATATTTTGAAAGCAACCTTTCAATAATCCGTAATATATTGCACCTTAATTTTCCTGTTTTCTTATCTACAATATTTTCTTGAAAAACTGAGACACAATGTTAGGTTATTATAAAACATTTTACGTCCTTTAACAGCTGTAAACCTATTCCGTGAAACCACAAATGGGTTACCCGTTCATCGTCAGTGACCGACCAAGTTAAGTATTCAGTTTACTGCCTTTTTATAACTTTACTTACTGGTAAAATCCATTAAAATTTTATTTGCACCACTTGATTTAGGGAAACATTGTTATCGCTTAATCTTTGTAGACTTGTAGATGAATTTATAGATGTAGAATAGAAAGAATAGTCCATATTCGGGCGGCGTAGAATATTTCCCCTAATCCCATGCTGGTGGAACAGGGTGTCTTAAGAGGCTTAAGAAGCCGGCCTGCAAGGTGGTAGGGCTTCTCGTAAGGAATATATTATCAGTATTATTATTCAGTCATTAATATTATTACTGCCTGGCTAGCTACCACCCTCCTGCTTGAGTCAGCGGCCAAACGACTCGTCGTGTTCCGGCTGGGGGCTGGAGAGCCAGTACTTTCTTTATTACCTTCTTCTCATTTCCTGGCCGAACACGCATCAGTGATATCTTTGGTCTTGCTGATGTCCATGGGCGACGGTGACCACTTAACATCAGGTGGCTCGTCTGCTCGTTTTTCGGCTATTAACATAAAAAATGTAGTATTATTTATATTTATTAAAAACTGCCCTCGCTTCGCTTTAGAAGAATTACGCCTAGCAATAGAAATAGAAATACAAATAGAAATACAAACAGAAATACAAATAGAAATACTTAGAAATAGTACATGCGTTGTACTTTTCTATTTATAGACGGATTGAAATGCCAGATGCTTACTGCAATACATAAGTGAACCTCACAATGAAACCGGTTAATCCGTTTCTGAGTATAGCTCGTACAAACGCACAGACAAACAGACACAAATTCTCACAACAATTTTTTGGGTTTTATTGCGTTAATAAACGCTTACAATATTAGTTTTTCTCATATATCCTTCATGTACAGAATGCGATCAGTTAGAATTTGAATGAGTTGACAGTTAGAAGATCATTACAAATGTTATTTCGTACCGAAATACTAAACAGCTAATGATTCATTTACAACATGAGTTCAACTGGTTACTTAATGTGTTGTGTTAAATATATGCATATAGTCGCCATTACTTGCCAAAATATTTGTTCTGTGCGGGTGAACACAAACTTAGCAGTTTGTAACAAAACTGGTCTATGACACAATTAATTACAGTATTGCGTATTTATGGTGTGTAAAGAGAAAAAAAAGTTATTGTGGTTTTACAATTGGTTTCTATTTGGTTTTACAATTCTTTTTTCAAATTGATATTACTGTGGAAAAAAAAATTAAGATTTTATTGCGTATTTCATTATAAGATATTCGATATTTTACCTTTAAGGAGTTAATTTGTATTACACACACAGACAAACACTGATTTTATATGTAAAATAGGCTTAGAATTTTTTGGAAAGTTTAGTTTACTTCGGGGACCCTCATTTTTGCATCTGGTTTTCTAAAAACCGAAATTACAAAACTATTCCTTTATTTCTTCAGTATATACATATCTAATTCATCTCTGTAAAAAAGTCCCATGAACTTCTTATCTTACCATAAACCTTACCGAGATGAGTGATCAATACGAGTAATAGAATTTTTACCATAATTTCTTCTAATACATTATATTGTAATCATATAAGATCCAATATGCCTTTGTTTACTGTAACCTTATATATCTTATAACCATTAAACCAGCTCCAATATTTATTCCAGAGGCGGAAATTATATGGATCATGGAGAACAAATGACGATCGCAAAACCCTCAGCGTTTTAGAAATGGATTAGGGATCCCATGAATTTGAGACTGCCACGGATTTTGAGGTCATTTATAAATTATTTTAATTTTCATTTTTGCATAAAATAAGTTAACGCTTGACATCAACCCCACCTGATGGTAAGTAGTGATGAATACTAAGATGTTAAACGCACTTACATTTAAAGCCTGAGTGTGAGTGTGAGTGAGAGTGAATACTCTCCGCACAAAGACTCCCACATCGTAAGTACGTAAGTAAGGTAGTACGAACACATATTTATAGTACATTACAGGGAGTGGGAAGGGGTCAACAAAATGGGGCATCGTGTTACAAGGGAGGGAACGAGTTATTAGCTTCTTGACAGCACATGTTTGATCCTAGAGTTTTAAAATCTTATTCTTATATGTTATATGTTTTTGAACTCATCGGTCGTAAAATGATTAAATTTTGTGCTTGTTTTGGAAGTACACAAACAATATGACAATTTACTTTCCTTTAAAGAAAATTTATCATCGTTGTGACAATCGTAAGTAATATACCGAGTTAAATAGTGCTGGGCGTGGTTAGTTAGTTATTTATTAGTTAGTTAGTATTGTTGGAAGCAAATTAATAAATTATTCCGTACTTCTGAATACACAGTTAGATACTAATTGTTAAGCAATTTAAAAAGCGACATATGAGAGTCGAGGTTTTGGTATAGCACAAAAACTTCAGATATTCGAGTTCACGTGTTGGCCACTAACCCAGTTCTGATGGTATGCCACACTATAACTTACTAGTTACCGGCCTGCTTCCGCGAACAGAAGATATAGAATTTTCCATAATTTTTAGTCTGTGCTACGAGTATATTCTATTTCCAGCAATTGACAACAATTACTAATGACATATATTAGTAAATCTTTAAGCTATTATAATTAACTTAGTCTACAAAAAATTAATCTGATAAAATTATAATCATAATAAACTTTAATTGCCATAAAATAATGTGATTTAAATAATTATATGTAATAGTTTGTGCATGATGCGAGCGCATCAGCGAACTTTAAGCAATTTTTTTTTCTTTACATATTGGTGTAATAAAAATATCAAAGATTATCCGAGACCGCCTGGTAACACTAGTGTCGGGCAATGACCGAATCAGTCATAACGCATGATCCTCTCATATCCTGAGTGTTTGTCGTCCTCGATCGAGCACTTGGACCCTTGCGGGGAAAGCTTTTTGGGACACATGTGTTTGGAAAACATATTTCGATGTATATTTACGATCCATTGGGTGAATGGATGAAAACTTATGTCCCGGAAGAAGGAAACTAGGTGATCCAGAGCAAAGGTCTCCGTGTACAAAAATAAACTAAGAACTCACGTATTTATATTGAAAGATATTGCATATTCAAGTATAATTACGTAATTTTAATTAAATTAAATTAAGATATAAACAAAAAATTGAAAAGTTAATAATTACGGACCCATTTTGGAATACCGAGTTTTTATCTCGTCTGGCGTTTAAAAGTCTGAGAACGACATGATTCTTTTTTCTGGTTATATCTTTGTAATTGTACCTATTAAACTTTATTTGTTTAAGAATATATAGTATATAGTTTAAGAATATATAGTGTAGATAATATGTATGGTTGAAGCGAATTACATTAAGTTAATTCCTTTATCGAGTAAGCTGTCTCCGACTTTCGTTTTGAAACATTTGAGTTTGATAAAACTTCTTCGGATGACTCCGGGACGAAGTTCCAAGCCCGATGTGCAAGAATAGGAAAGGAATTTCAAAGAAAGCAGAATTGATGGTGTGGAATTAACAACTTGACCTCAATCCATTAGCGACTTATGGCAATGATATCTCCAGGTATTTGGGGAGGCTAAGAGCCTATTCCAGCAAACTGCTCTAGATCGATAGGAGGAGGGAGGGGGGGGGTCGTGGCCAACCCAAGTGTTGGAAAGAGCACCGAAGCCATCCAATAATTTTGCCACTAACGGTCATCCATTTCACTATGGTCTACATCCGAACCACGATTGATCTCTTGCACGCCTGTGACTCCACCATTGAACTCTACTCGCTTTATTCTCCCACTTCTTCTTATTGTGCCAATGAATCTTCCGTAGTGGCATAGTATACGCAACATTCAAAGATAAAAGTAACATTGTTGAATAGATACGAACGCATTACGATTGTTATTAACTAATTGATTACAGCTTTGGAATTAATTTAATGTCAATTTTGACTTTAATTGTTTATCGATCAAGGCTAGAGTGACCTAAAATGCTTGAACTACGGTTAAGATTGTAATAAATTTTATTAATACTCGGTTGATTTATTATTCTTTACACGTTAATAGCACATGACGTAAATCGTTGGAATCTTTGTGTTTTAGGTCAAAGCCACCTAATATAGGCCAAAGGAACAAAATGTTGTATCGTCATTACGTCTATACTATTGAGTAAGTACCACATTTAAATTTGCTGTTGCTTTAGGTATGGAAAATATGTTTTAACTGTAATGCTATTCTCAGTTACGCCATTGTCTTTAACCGTTACCATTATATATAAAGTATTTACGTGTATTTGTATTCTTATGTTCTTGTAAAAGCAGTGATCATCAATCATATGAAATTATTTTGCATACTTTAGTTTCTTCTTTAAGTTTGATACTTAATCATTTATCGTTTTATTAGGTACACGGTACATAAAGATTTGTAGGTTGCCTCTTGATGTTTTCCTTTATCAAAGCTTAATAATGCGCTCATAATAGGAAAAATTTGAAATACAGAATTCGAATGTGAGTCATCCGTGTCAACAACAATGTTTAATCTCCTGGGCCACCACTGATTACTAATAGTATATTTGTTTATGGATTGTTACTATGCTAATTATGATATAAAGTTCATTAAATTGCGTCAATTGTTAAAATATACAAAAGTAAAACAATTATAACAAACAATAGTGATATGACATGGCGTCGATTCGAGAAACATAACTATTATATTCAATTATATATGTAAACACACCTGAAACACCTGATTACAAATTTATATCATGTGTTTTATAATTTGTGTTTGCCCCATACTTCTGAACTTTTCTCCCGTATCTTGCTATCTAGTTGTAAAAACTGCTAGTTTTAAGGTAATAGATTTTGTTCTCACATTATAATTGATACGGCATTAGCAATAAAACTCATGTAATAGACGTGACCTCTTCGCTACCTCATACAGGAATACAATAATAATAATATACGTTCACACACACACAAAACTCAACACGAGGATTCCCTATACTACGGGTTACATGAACATATACAAATATGACATCACAAACATTCATGAACTGGCAAGAAACATTTATCTGTCACATAAATATTGGCTCTGGCCGGGACTCCTCGCTCGACAGACAGGGTCACTATCCTCTGGGTCGCCAGTACAAACTGAGCTAGGGGATCATCTTTTGACTTTTGTCATTCAGACTCCACGTTACCCTTCCACTTACTACACAAAAGCTTGATGATGAGGAAATGGGGTCTTGTTGACGTTGTCTAGGGCACTCGTTGACACCTCATTTAGTTACATTTACAGAAGAGCCTAGGTTCGCCCTGTGAGATGAATGAATGTCAAGTAAAGTAATGTCTAGTAATAAAGTATCCGATCGCTATCACAAAAGTGCCACCCTTACGTTTTTGTTTCATCTTCTTCGACACCGAAAAAGGTAGGTTATGAATAACTGTAAAAAAAGACATTGTAAAAGTATAAAGCAAGTCACTGCCATTATTAAATTCCCCTAACTTGCACTTCAATAAAAACATAAAGTGCTACCTTGAAACCAAAGATTACCGCATTGACACTTAATCATTTTAATATTAGAATTTTTATGTCGAAATAAATTAAGGGCAAGATAATAAATCTGTTATATATTACAAGTCACCTTCTAGCAATGTCAAAATTAATTGTAAAAATTTAAATTAAGAACAGGTGAAGTGCAGCGTCGTGTTATTCAATACCCGGTATCGAGTATCGATAGTTCAGTGAGTTCATCGGGTATCGAATATTTTGTTTTATTGCATCAGTATGTTTTTCGTCTATCGCACGTGCCTGTCAATGTGTTTAAGCAATAAATAATTGTAAAAGAGTGTTAGTAGTTTTTAGGTTTTCTAGCAGAATTTAAGCAGAATAAAAGCGAATCACACATCACATCAATGATTCACATCTGTTTTATTTAGACACATGGCGCTACATAACTAAAATATGGAAAATAACTTCTATGAACCACCACATAATAAAATCGTAAAATTACGCATTAAAATTAGCGGTGGCACTCCTCTCGTTGCCCTTAATACCGAAGACTGAAAAAACCCGATGAATATTATGATATTAGAGACTTTGTGTGTAGGTCTTGATAAACAATATCCAAGTTTCAAACTCAGTTCTTTATAAAAGTCAAAATGTTTGAAAAATAATATTTTCGTTCCTTTAACTTTTTAAATACAATGTGCAATAGTCTGAGAAAACGGAGGTGATGGATCTTAAAATTACTTTCTGCGAAAATTATTTTGAATTATGATATTATGTCCAGCGACTCGCTATTTCATTTAGCTATTTTAGAAATAAATTAGCTTATTAAAGCCATAATTTTTTTGCATTCCTTATAAAAGCTACAGGTTTTTTTCTACGAGTTTTTTTACTGTACACTGAATACACTTTAATATGCGCGTTTTTTAAGTTTACAAATTATCATATTGAAACACTGCAAGATCAAAATACTTAATAGTCACGTTTGATCCACTCGTAATAAGTATTATAGATGACATTGAAAAATAATAATTATAATTATAATAGTATTATCTGACGACCCCGTAGCGCAGATGGTAGCGACCCGACCTGCCGAGCGTGGGGTCTCTCGGGTTCAAGTCACAGCCGGCGCAGACATTTATGTGAGAGATAAATGTGTTTATTCTCGAGTCATGGGTGTTCATTATGTCATGTTTGTGTTCAATTAATACCATCTGCAACACTCAAAAAAAAACTACAAGGATTGTCAAATAATTATATA
>PDGT01000008.1:3546156-3556638 GCA_003671415.1 Megathymus violae
CTTGCAATATTTTTCTTCGCCTCCCCTTCATTCTATAGTTGTAAATACGCAAGTAACTTTAAATGTTACAGTCGCACGCAGGATCTGCTGCTCCGACCATGAAATTGACTTTCAAAGTTACCGTCACGTTCATGTACATTGTGGCTGAAACCAGCGGCAATCACACGTTTGGTATACTTACAACTACAGTAAGCAACGGAAAATTTCTTGGCGGCCCGTCGTTACAGGTCTGTTAATATGATGATGTATTAGTTAATTGACAATGTATCGTTAGAGTAATTCATAATAACTGAGGGACGGGTTTATCTATCGACTGCGTAATTCTTTAATCTACACATGTCCAAGAAGTTGCTGATTCCGCGGTAATACCTGCCCATAATTTGTATCATAGAGAATTGGCATTTGTTACGGATAATTTTAATTGATTATTACAGTTGAAAGCTTGGTTCCATTAAATCAATCATATGCAATCGCGGGTATGTGATCGCTTCCGTATTCGAATGTAGAATGAAGGAACCGCCAGTCTCAGCCACATCGTTTCTCGTTTCGCGTTTCCCACAGTTTTCTTTTAAATACAATTTAGAAATGAGTTAATTATAATAATAGGAATATTTAAAACCCGAGCGCTTTAATAGTAAAGACGGTAAGTGATTTTCGACATTAACAACACATACAACACAATGTTGACATCTCCTTTAACAACAATGATTGCTATTTACATCTCTAAGTACTAATGTAACAGTAATTATAATATTTATTTCAGTGTTTTTTATTCCATCTTCAGAACGACTATATTATTTTCGATATAACGCCGCTCGTCCGAATGTTATTGAAAGTGCCTTCAGGCTTTTTGTAAATCCCCTTTTTAGGAGAGGACGAAAGCACTCCATTTGTCAAATCCACGGCTTCTTCTGACTTGATATGTTCCAGTAATAATATTTAGTTGGATATTATAGATGTGGTAGAGGCTCACCACGCTGGTGGTGGTGGTGGTTCAGGTTAGATACTATAATCACAATAATCTATTTAACTATAATCTATAATCATAGATAAATTAAATAACTGGTATTGTGATCAATGTGTATTGTTTTTATAAGATCTGCAGAGGAGTTCGCCATTTTTGTTTTTACGTGAAGAAAAAGCTTTGTACCCCTATTTATCCTCTGTTTATTTAGATTTAAAAAACGAGGAAGTTCTCAATTCGTATGTTTTTTTATGTTTATAATTCATTTACCGATTTGGAAAATTCCTTTTTAATTGAGTAGGTATACTTCCTGTTTGGTTCCACTACAATAAATAAGTGAAACATAAGAAATTCACCTTCTTGAAATATAAGTCGGTTATTTTTTTTGTTAAAATATTTGTTACTTGTGTAAGTTACTGACGAGCTTTAAGGTTATCGATAACAAAGTTATTTGGAAACATGACGTCATTTAATGATTGTGCTCGAATTGCGACGTAACACCTAGATGTATTTTAACGAATTTGAACTTGTGTGATCTGATCGTCGACCTCCCACGTAGGGGTTTGAGTTCTACGTGCAACTATAAATTGTCAAAGTTAACACGAAAAACTCACATTCAGCCTTCGGAGGTTTGTTCATCAGATATATACGGCGACGAAAGTCATTCTATTAATAGCCATAACATTTTCCATTCAACCAATTCTCCATATATTATCAATATTAATGTAGACAGCATCAAAGCGTTAAACCGGCTTCGCTTTACGTATCGAATACTTAAGAGGCCCGGTTTGCAAAAAAATTAATATTGTTGAAAAGTAGTTTTGATTTAATTGTAAACTGCAGCTTGAGAACATTTCTCCAAATAATTTAAATATTCAGATTTTTTTTTTACATTTGTACAACCTTTCAAGTTTTTTTTTTGTATAGTAGCAAATCGCGTCGTAGCGTAATGTGAAAATGGTCGTCTTGACAAAACAAGTATAGAGTGTGAAGTATGATTTGTTTATATGTAAATTAATTATTAATTTATATAGTTACAGAGTTATAGTTCGTTCGGGTTGAAAGTTTATAATTATGATGTGTATAATGTACATACCGGAATAATGTAAATTTCAAATGGTAACCGAATTTTTTAAACAGATGCTGTTGTTCCGGAGATTACCCTACGTACACACAAGTACACAGAATATAGCAAAATTCGCACTCTATTCTTTATAATAGTAGCGTACATTAACTAAAGACATTAAATATTGCTAGTTCTATCGTAGTATGTGGTAAATAATTTTGGTATTTAGAATAAAGGGGATATAGCTCAGTGGTAGAGCATTCGACTGCAGATCGAGAGGTCCCCGGTTCAAACCCGGGTGTCCCCTACTTTTGTTTCAGATAATTTTTTATATAATTGGATGAATATAAATTGCAAAATGCTTTTCCTTTTCTTAAGTTTTACTGTCATAATTTTCTAATTTAAAGCATTATAAAACATGTTTTGTTAAGTTATGAATATCAATAAAAGTATAATTATCTATAGTATTTTTTTTTAAACATAAATTTGGTTTCCGTCCATTGTAACTTGGACCATCAGGACTATGAAGCTTCCCCGCTAAAGCACAGAGCGCAAAATAATTTTCCATTGGCAGTCAAGAATGAATGAACAATGAATCACACTCGAGTTACTAAATTCGATCGATAAACTAACAAACCATCGAGCTATGAACGCTTCCCGATATAGGAAAATAACACAATTTGGGGAATAACACTATTATTTGAAAGGTACCTACTGTGCCACAGGTCTGTGCGAAAATCATGTGCATTTGCAGCACAGATTCTTATTATATACAGTGTTATGGTTAATTTCAGTATAAATAATGGTTTGCATATAATTTGTAATGATATCAAAGTGAAATCAGTCTATGAATGTGATTACAGAATGGCCGCGCAGAGCTGCTATAACGCACCTTTAGAATGAAAGTGACTTAACTCAAAATCCCTGAAATTCCAGATTTTACTATAAATTTACTTAAAAAAGCCTAGTCTAAAACCTCATGGTGGAAAAGCTCCCGAATTATGAGTGAGAAAGGGACCACCAGGGAAAGGGTTTCACCGTAAAAGACGCTTTGCTAATGCTAATTAGTAGTAATGATGTAACTTGCTGATGATAAAAAAATTTTTTGTTCACACAAAAGAAGCAAAGAGCTTTAACTTGATTTCTGAACTTTTTAGTTTGTGAACACCATTTGAATTATGGCAAATTAGACAAGTAAATATTTTAACAAAAAAATAGATTTCAATTTGAAGGAGGCGATTACCTACCTTAGTTTAATTTCCTATTATTTGCCGTAGGGATGGTACTTTTTCTTCAAATGTAAGTGGGACCAAAAGGGAAGTATATACTCTCAAACAAAGCAGGAATTTTCAAATCGCTTAATAAATTACGGAGTTTGGAATTAACAAACATAAAACAAAATGAAAATCGCTTTAACCTTCATTTTAAGTATTTTTTATACATTTTTATTCAATACACACATATCAAATGGAATATTTGTCGGTGGTAATATTTGCAAATTTTATATCTACGTATTTACTCTTAGGAATAAACTTTTTCTTATTTAATAGTTAAAATGATCTAGATGTTAATGCCGCCTGTGAAGATTGGTAACAGCCAGCACGTCATCAAAACTTGAAACCAAGATACGAGTTATAAACCTACTTCTAACGTGTGTCGATTGCAATGTCGGAGAGGCGTAAGTTTTACCAGCTTTCCTTTTTGGCCGGTAATACGGTGGTGATGCCTTTCGTGTTCAGGTATCTCTGAGCGTGTTTCTTGGCCAATGGTCAAGAATACAAACAAGCTTTTAGGTTTTAAAGGCCGTACTTCACTACGTTGGCTACATGCATCACACATGTAGCATTGACAGCCTTTATATACATTTCAGAAAATTTCACGGGGTTATTAGGTACAGGTACGTACGTACGATGTTTTTATCCTACAAATGCATATTTAATTTAAAGCCAAGTTAAAATGTAACGACCGCGCAATAACGTCGGCCATTGCTCCAAACAATACGCATGAATGGTACAAGGTTGGTCCTGAAATATATTGTTATTACCTTTAGTTTGTAATAACATTGCTTTGGTATGACTTAAACTCCGGATATTTTAGATGTGTGTCTAAATTATAATTAAAGAGCTGCGTAGCACATGCGTCGATAATTTCACAAATCAGTGTGGGCTAGCGTACTGCGTAATATGTTAAAATTAATTGGCTTCTAGGGTTTCTTTTCATTCATTCTGTCTATTTTGTCTGCATGAAACAATGAGTATCTTTTCATTCATTCTATGTTTCGTCTGAATGAAACAATGATGTTTGGTCATTCCACTGAATATTTGTTGTTGAAGATTGAGAACGTTGTACCACCCAGTCATAACAACGGTGCATAAGTAAGCAATGTAATAATAAGTTTGCATGCTAACAGTGTTTTTTTTTTATTTTGACAATAAACGATTAGTAATGCCATCCGATAGTATTAAGTCATCAGCACCAATGAAAGACACCCCAACATGTTCCGGGCGTAGAAGGAAACGAGGGACCTGTTTATATGAGCTACTTGACACTGTAACGGAAATTTAAAAAAAGGTTACACCAATTTTAGAGAGCTTCAATGTACTAGCACAGTAATGGTTTACTCCCATTGTAGGAGTAGCAGACCGGCCACCCGATGAAAGATTGAAAGGTAATATGGCCGTTTTGGCGGCGAAGAAGGATGGGGGGATTGTCAACACTGCAATCGAAAGATTTAATTAATACAATTTTCATTGTAGACTGATTCAATCTGCAGATGCCCTGCTCGATGAGCCTTCTTATTCCTCACATTGTAAGGTCTGGAGCTCAACAGTGGAAAAGGTCGTTTAATCTCAGGTCAAAGTGATATAATATAAAGAATAGTTACGTCAATAAAACTAATAACACAGACTGCATACCCACTTCCCACTATCCATATCAACAACAAAAAGTTGTTTTGAAGTAACGTCAAGTAGAATGCCAAGTTATTTACAGCTTTCACGTGAGTAAACACTGGATGGAAACTATTGGAAAATTTCAAGCCCTAGATGTCATGTTTGACCTGTCGGCTATTTTCTAGGGTTGGCAACTATTTTTCTCGTTCAATATAAACTATGTATTTATATACTTTTCTTATAAATTTTTAAACTCATTAATCTCTTTTCTCTTAATCTAGATTCTCCTTCTCTTGAGTGACATATGAGATTTAGTACTATTTCCCCTGACTCACCCCTAAGATATATGATATAGATTTGCCTTTTATTATGTACATGTATTTTTTTTGTAATAATATACTTATATGGTTTTAATTAAAGAGACGTGTGATTATCAATGATGCGACTTCGTTTAAGCGACATTAAATGAGATTTTACTGCTCCCCACCCCATCTATTTTAAAATCACATGATTAACATATACCTAAACTATAACTATAACGAGGATATAGCAAGCAATAAGTAGTCGAGCCTCAAAAACACCAATTAAACTTCTGGAGAGTCATAACGTTTTATATCATCGCGGCGTACCATATGACACAATTTCCAACGAGCTTACTTACACTCTCCACGGTGAACTGTTCACTGTTTGTCGTAAATATGACCTGGCCGCATTTACACCGTTGGGAATCATCGAGACTAAATTGCTTAATGTGTTTGGCTTCATCTTATTAGTGGCCAATTGGTGAACGCTAGCGTCTGCTCGAAATTGATGAGGCATGGAGGATGCGTCACGAAACTGCTTGAATGCTGATTGGTGTGAGTCACTAACCAGTATCAGAAGTTCTTACGTCCTACGAAGGCTTCAGGCATGACTTTTTCGTTGCCTGATGTTACAAAAAGGGACGATTCAAATCCCTCAGAACACTAACAGCGCTTATAATGACGCTCCTTGACGTCTGTTAGGAAATTAAACGTCGAAACGAGGAAATCAAAAGTTGGTCCAAATGATATTACGAGTATATCGGTGTAAAAAAATCCATGTGGCTATTCCCGAAGGCCTAATTATTATTGTCAGAGTTTGTGTCAAGGTGAGTTCCATTTTAATCAGCTTCTTTATTGATTTTATGTCAATAGTCGTCAAAAGAACAAACAAGCAAACTGATGGTAGGTATATCACGTTTCAATTTGGTATCTATACTACGATACTAATTTGGAGGCTCTGTTTGTTTTAATTTAATTTTTTTGTCATATTTTGTGATAAATTATTGATTTATGACCAACTGAATCAAATTGTACAATTTCGGAAATTTTGTCTGTTTGTATGTCCTACAACTTAAAAATTTATTGACCAATCTTGATGAAAATTAGTATACAGGAAGAACGTGTGACTGCGCACATGATATGACATCGGTAGGCCTTTTACAGTTACCATAAAAAAAATCATTACATATTTCTTCGTCAGGGACATTATAATTTCCTTTCACGCGTGTATACATAAGCCATAATACGAGATAGTTTTACATAATTTATAGGTTACGTAAATCTGACAGTTAATTTGTTTATATTTGTTTAAATATTAATAGGTTATGTAATTTTGTTTTTTATCGGTTGTCGCTTGTTTGTAACATATAAAGATTAAATGTATGTTATCATCTTATTGTTACTCTTAATATTCATTATCTTATTGATTATTATTCTTGACTGTTTAATTACACCATATAAATTGTGGAATGTTGTTGGAGAGATAAGAATAAATAAATATATTTTTTTATATAAACAGCTGACAGACGCGCTGACGAGCCACCTGATGGTAAGTGATCACCGTCGCCCATGGACATTAGTAGCACCGAAGATGTCACTCAAGCGTTGTCGGCCAAGTAATGATAAGAAAGCGAGAAAGATTATAGATGAAATAAATTTTCTAAAGATAAACAATGTCTTAAAATAGAAAACGGCCGCGGTGATATAATTTTTAAATTTATATTTTAGTTGATAAATTTAATGAACTATCGAGTTACCTGTATGTGACGGTGCTTATAATAACTTCTTTTGAGGTTCTCACGTTACCTCATTATAATCGGAGTGTCGTTCCAAATCACTCCCACTCAAAACTTTCAGGGCTCGAGTGGAAAGTTCAATAACCTCTTTAACTAATCATTCCACCGTAAACGACAAACGATTAAAGACTACCGTTTACATATAACAGTACTCTTTTACGTTAATATGTGCCGCATTATTTATTACGCTAACTTGTAATTGCAGATTACATTAACAGATTGATAATGACATTTATGTGACGAATAAATAATTCCCGGATCGTGGTTGTTCATAATATCTTGTCTATGCCAAAAGCGATACAAGAAATCCTATTGCACAATACAAGTACGACAGCATTCGTATTATTTTAATAATTATCTCAAGTACGGCACTAATAAACACAGTGGATGCTCGGAAATTTATAATTTCTTACTGTCACTCACTGGCTTGTGACAACGTAGTAAATGATAGAATGAGGTGCAGTAGAAACTGTGTGAATCCCGAATCTCTGGAACACGATCCAGGAACAACGACCTGATATTAATTTTAAAAGCATCTTATTTAGGTGTAAAGGAAAGCATATTATTGTAATTAAACATTTTTTTTCAAGAAGCCAGTACTGTTTTACTTACTTCCTTTTCATCAGCATCAGTGATATCTTTGATGTTGCGTCGTCCGTGGGCGACGGTGATCGTTTACCATCAGGTGGCTCGTCTGCTTGTTTGTCGGCTGTTAATATAAAAAAAATCAAATAAATGCATAATTTAGCCTAAAGTTCTTGCTTATATTTCTACACGTGCACAGCACTTACAACTGTTAGAAATATTTGTAATAAATGAGGCGTTTCATTTTAGGAATACGCTGTTAACACCAGTGATGGACAATGTACCGGTTATCGACACGAAATTTACATAAACCCTCTCAAAGAAATTTCTCATTAATGTTGTACCTTGTCAACACTCATTTACTTTGATGTGTGTATAGGACTAAACTCGTTTCAATTATGATAAACAGGTACAATTAATATAGTCATGAAGTTTATACAAAAATTTGAAATGTGCAAAGATTGAAGTTGTGTGTGTGTACTATGTGTTTGCCTTATATTATTAGGTTTTCTATGAAATTTTTAATATGCATGAGGCTAAAAATAATGTTTGACACATATTGGTCGAGATATTTTTTATTATGTTTTTCTTTTCGCTTTTTCAGTTTAGTTTCGTGGATTTCTGCTATCGATTTTAATCACCTCGATAGATAGTTTATTTTCATTTCCCTTAATTTGCATGGATTGTCATTGAATATTGAGCTATGCAAGACTAGTTCAACGGAAAAATTAATAAAAAAAATACAAAATTCCATCTGAACAGACAGATTAGTTAATAGAAATAGTAAAAAAAGCTAAAAAATAAGTTACCTTGTGAGAACTCTATTACGTCACGATCATGACATGTGAACAATATTAACAAACAAATTCTAACGGCCACCTAACGGCAGATAAAAATTGTACGTATATCTATTCTTCATCCCGCTCAAATCTTTATCGTAAGAAAAAGACAGAGACATCCCGACATCGCATCACACAAGGACCTGCGATAACCCCAAGGTTTCGCGGTTAAAGGAATAATTTCTATCTATCAGTTGGTACTGCTTGGAGTATCACGCTTTCATCCTATTTAATCTGTTTTCCATGTGTAGTAAACAAAAAGAAACTGTAGTTCGAAATTCAAATATTTTAATTTTAAAAACGGATTTGTATGTTTGTATATATCTTGTTTGTGCATTCGATTTGTGAATAACATTACATTCGTAGCTGATTTCATTTTTCCTTTAACGACATTAAAAAATATATTAACATGTATAATTACCTAATTTTTTAAGTGACAGATAATTAATCTTATTAATGACTTTCTCTGGATATAAATGGAGAATATGAACAATCTATAATATTATATTATGTTCAATGCCTTTGAAATAGATCACTTTGTAGATCGTAAAGCTAAAATTGTTGATAACATCATTTTCATTGCAAATCGATCTCAGGTATCTCATTTGCAAGAATTGTAATTTATATATTGTTCCTTGGTTATAAAATAAGATAAATAAGTTTAGCCACATCACTCACAGATTTTCACTTATTTTTAGATGCATGGAATCTAAACAAATGTTTTTTGGTATCCATAAATATTTTGTTATATTTATGATTTTTGATTGATTTTGATTTTTTATTTTGTTGTGTTGGGAAAGAACGACCGAAATTTTGAACTTGAGAAGTTTCAGATGAGAAGTAAAGTTCAATTTCAATGTAATTTATAAAAAAATATTTTTAAGTTATAAAAAACAGGTTTTTCCTATTACGTTTTAATTGTTATATTCGAAAAAAGTGTGATTAGACGTTCTGTTAAGAACACACTCACAGGTGACCTATATGGGTTTCATTTTATCGTCTGATGTACCGAAATCTAAAAAAGTTGTAACTTTAATACTGAAAAAATCTTGTTGTTTGTAGCTCCACGTCATTCACACGCCGAACATTCTTCCTCTGCTACTAGGAACACATAAATATGAACAAATTCCTTCTTTGATGACTATTCTATTCGTTACCATATTACGTATGTGTTAAGTTCCAATTTAAATTGTATCTTGTTAGGAATAAATGACAACAGAACATTGCATTCTGTCTCTATCATGTAAATTGCATTTTATTATAGACTATAAATTCTGAAAAATAAGATTTATATTTCAATGTACTATCAATTGGGCAAGGATGAAATAGACACTGTTTTTGTCTCCCTTTCTCGTAAGTTTATGATAACATGTTTCCAATTTTAAATCAACAGAACAAAGTTCATTTTACAAATTCTTATTACTGATTTATTGATTTTGGGCATTTGGAGGAATAGTACTATCTGACAGGTACATAAACCGAAATTTTATGCTATCCTGTTAGGATACGCGAGCTTGTGTTGGGATCCAAAGATTTTATTTATTTATTATGTGAATGAAGAAGAATGAAAAGGTCCCACATGTTAAGGGTTAGAGAGGGTTAAAGATTGTGTGACGAAAGAACGAGTCATAGGGTTCGTGACGTCGTAATATAAAAATATTGTATAAATAATATATTATAATATAATTTATAAAGAGAGAATGCGAAATTCGTGAATTTCTATTACTGTGGAAAGTAATCTCCGGAACCATTGCATCTATTTTTTACCATTTGAAACGTACATTATTCCAAATGGACATAACATATCAACAATTAAATTGTTCAACCCGAACGAACTCGAAAGCGGGCCGCTAGTAATAGTATAAAACGATTTGTTTGTTTCCTTGTGTGAATGTGATAATCTAAACACTACGGAACGAGTTTTCATAAGATTTCTACCATTAGATAGAATGATTCATAAGGAAGGATTATGTGTATGGCATAGGAAAAAAATATAAAACACCTGATAAAAAAATGAGCAATGATTAATTTTCAGGGGG
>PDGT01000008.1:3564475-3671609 GCA_003671415.1 Megathymus violae
CTGGGTTATGGGCCCAGCACGCTTCCACTGCGCCACTCTGCTTACATTGCTGTGGGCGAGTTAGGATATTACAATGTATTCTATCTTTAATGTGAAAAAAAAGGCGATACGAAGTAACAATACTTAGCAGAGCGTGGTTTTGATACATGGCCTATGGGCCAAGCACGATTACACTTCGCCATTCTGCTTAGATTTCTGAGGGTGAATTTGGATATTATAAGATTTTCTATATTTATTGTGGTATAAAAAGGGGACACGAAATAAAAAATGCTTAGAAGAGCATGAAAGGGAAAATAAGATGACTGCTACATAAGGTTGTTGTTTGAATACATAAAATGTCTCGTTATCGCTGATCTCAATTATTATTATTAACACTATGTGGTAAGCAGCTACCGCCGTGGTTGTGAAAGTTGGAGTGCCATTGACTACGTTGCTGAAGTATGAATTAGTGCCCAAAACAAGATCGTGGCCGACCCCAGAAATGAATGGTGTGACGCCGTCTGAAAGCTTAATAATTGTCTTCTATTGACAATGCAGTTGTTATCCACAAAGACTCACTGCCTTCTGAAATACAAAACTACTACTAGCGGTCATTTACCTAACCATTAATCAATTTGCAATTGCTTATCTTCATTAATCACTTAAAATATATACCAGTTCACGAACTATAAACGCTTTATGCCTTGCTATAGACACGTTAATACTTCTTCATACACCTTAACAAATTTCATTAGGCGCTGTATTGTAACTATGTTTGTTCCCTATGGACGGTTCATCATAAAGGTTGTCGTCAAAGATCATATAACAAAATTAATTACTGACACGAAAAGTAGATGAAGATGTTCCAGACACAAAGACCTACATTTGAAATAACGAGAATCAACCCTCAGAAATTGTCTCAGGTTGCTCCCAAGTCGGCCAGAAAATTCGATCATGATACCGCATCGTAAATCAATCAGGTTGATATTAAATATTTTAGGTAACAAGGGATGAGTTACTCAATTAATTTTTACTAGTTTCCAAGTAAATGAGATTAAGAAAGACGTCCTGTTATTCTAGTTTGTGCTGACCTACCTTATTTAGTAATAAACGGGACCTGTCTAGCCTTGGTAAGGTTCTTAATCTGTCTGAGTATCTTATACTTGGCTTTTGGTTGTACTGTTCGGGAGCCAGTTAACGAAAGTTTATGTCCCAGACGTTGGCGCGTCGTCGGTGATGACTTTGACGTCAGGGATATCCAACGGCGGAGACTGTATATGTTTTCCGTTTACTAATAGAAACAAATAACTGCTCACATGCGATAAGGTTCTGCATAGTAAATGTATCCAGGAATATTTTTAATTTCATGTACAAATAAAAGGAGTTATTATTTTTATGGGTTTATTTTTACTACGTTGTTTATTTTATTTTAAAGTCAATAGTTTCGGCGTTAAAGCACGGTGGGTTTTCGTTCACATTCTTCAGTCATTCAAATAATGTATTAAGATGAAATATACATATATTTGTAAGACTCAGATTAGTGGCTCATTAATTTTCACTAATGTATTCTCTAACTTTCCTTAATTACGAGGAAAGATATAGATTTCAACAATGCAGACGTTAAAGCTAAAATTAAATAAAAATACGGCCATGAGAGATGGTTTAATTTTTTTTTTTGCAACAAATGGTCGCGAACAAGCGTGCATTATACTTACATTAAGAAAAACAGTGCAGAAAACTGAAATTACTAACACAAAAATATATTAATATACCTCTTAGCTCTATAGGTGTTTATTACTGCTATAAATTTCATATTGCATTTTTACAAAATATAGAAGAATGTAGTCAGTCCACTTTGTCTTTAGGTATTGTAATTTATTCACTTAATGCCATCATCTAGCTTTCCCCTTTGTATTGGTCACACTTAAAGTCTCATTCGCGCATCAATATTACATGCTTTGTGGCAATCATTCTGCAGAAAGGGTTTCTGCATGTTTACCCAAAAATAACGAAGCAAAAATTAACTTCAGGAACAGTCTTTTTGAAGTGAAACTTCTTTAGAATCGTTGTGATTTCAAACCGGATGCAACGGAAAAAACGACAGGCAAGAGACACAAATACAAAAATGTGTAGCCAGAGCGAGAGAGCAAATGTCGGTGTGTATCATAGAGTTACGTAATAGAGGAACACTCATCTCAAAATCGCGTCACTAAAACATAAATGTGCATGTGTGTGGAAAACACACTGATGTGCGTGACTTTTAGTGATGTCAAATTCACCTCCATGTATTATCGATATGAATGTCGACTATTCCATCACAGGTTTCTTTGCTATATTCAATTCGTTCTCTTAATTAATTATTACATGTTAAATTAATAACACCATGCTAATCCTAGTAACTTCTCTTTACTTCGCTTCTTCTAAGCTTAACCTTATTTGAGAGGATAAAACAAAACATGATTAAACGGTACTGAAGAAAACAATAATAATAATGCTTATTGATTTTAATTAATTCTTTGTTGTAAATTGACATAACTTATTGCCCTCAAAAAGAAATAACCAACAAATTTTGGAGGTATAGATTCTTCATTAACATGTTAGTGATTTCGTAGAACAAAATAGTAAATGAATAAATAATAAAAATCTAATTTAATTTAAACTTATATTTAATAATTCTTAAATTAACAAAATGATTTATCATTTAGATTTATAGGAAAAAAAACAATTTTAAGTCGGATCAATATTTTTGAATTGTTAAATAAAGTTTATTTATTCATCTCATTCTTTTGTCGATTTACTGAAGTTTCACTTCTATCGTGTGTGAATCGCACACACACCTTTTTTTTTGTAATAGGAACCGCCAAAGACGAAATTATTTACGAACAACTAAAATTAATAACTTTATACATTCTATTTTTATTACAATTTCAGTTTAAAAATATAACGATTTATATAAGTTTGAAATATAAAAGAATAATGTATCTTCCAAATGGTACAAGAATTATTCAGACAGGTGTCGTGGTTCCGGAGATTGCCCGCCGTATATAAACAAACTCACAAAAATCCCACTCTCTTTATAATATTCGTATAGATTGGATTGTTATAGCTTTTGATGGTATTAAAATAACAATAAGACAAGGCACGACGTTTATACTAATATTTTTATATATATTTGTCCGTATTGGGGCGGCCCAGAATCCCATGCTTGCATAATAGGGTGTCGTAAGAGGCGACAAAAGCTAGCCTGGTTGGTGGTAGGACTTCGCGTAAGGATGATATTATCAATATTAAGTCATTGTTATTATTACTGAAATTGTTATCTTGCCTTGTGCCTGCCTGGCTAGCTACCACCCTCATACTTGAGTTAGCCGCCAAACGTCTCTGCGTGTTCCGGCTGGGGGCTTGAGAAATATCACTTCCTTTCTTCTTATATCTTGGCCGAGAACGCACCAGTGATACATTTAGTGTTCCTAATATCGGTTCGTCTGATCATTTGTGACACACGTGGACAGCCAACGTGAATAGCCAATCAGGTAATGAGTGTTATTCGACTCTACAGGTATTCAAATAGAATTCCCGTACTGAACGACCAACCATCCACACGTGTAAGTGACTCATTCATTGTGTAACAAACTCTACAGGATTATAAAACTGTCTAATATTTTAAGAAGTTATAGCAGTACAATTTTTGTTTTACACACAATATAAAAAAACAGTGCTATTCTATGACTATTCCTGAAATTTGAATTTTTAGACGTTTTATTCCAGAGCCTCTCGTAATTTCACCTAAACGCTATTGATCGCGAAAGTAAGTGCCCATAACTCAATCGTTGCTAACCGTATGAGGTAAGTAATGGTATAATTACGGATCATGTCATTACCTGGATGCATGTCCACTGTTAGCATAATTTATTGAATGCTTTCGTGCTCCGGAAGGCACTTTACCTTACTGTAAGTTCCGTTTTTTTTTTTTCGTTGCACCGGAGTCGTTAATCCATGTCAAAGGCCTTCGGTTGACGTAAGAAGTTCTGATACTTCTGACGCTGATACTAAAATCAGCTCTACAGCAGCGTATAAATTACGTTCTACGCATCCTCGATCATGAGCAGAGACTCATGCTATGTAACGGTCTACTGATTGTTAGAAAATAGCCCAGTTTGCTTGGGTAAATAATCGGTTATCCCATAATTTACAATGTCCGTCTGTGCATGACTGTCTGTTATCCATCCTGATCTATCAACTTTTCAATGTATTAAAATGTTTGCAATATAAGCACTGTGCGTTTTAGCGTCGTCTAGAGCGATCGTCATTTGGATCAGTGGAAGTTACAGGCAAAACTGACATGCAACGTGCGCCGCTAATTGTTTCAATTTTCGAGCGAATTGGCGAAGAGCCTCAAGGCGCTTTTGTTATATGAAGAACTCGTCACGGTATTAAGCGCATATTGCTTTGAAATCTATAAATACTTCTCCTACAAGTGAATCCGATTTCAATAAGTAATCAGTTAATTAGTTTGGAGACAGTTTACTGCTGATAATGATTCTAATATTCCAGTTAATTATTATTTTCCATTCAGTTTTACATTTAAAAGATTTAGATTGTACTAATTTCGACAGTAAATTGCGAGAAGTTCATTATTATAACTTTTTCGGCAATCTATATTGTATGACTGAGTATTTTAGTATTTAGGTATTTAATTAGGTATTAGGTATTTTTTTTAGGTACTAGCATAATTTATAACTTTTATAATATTGCCTTACTAAACATCCTTTATAATTTCCTGTACCTTTTATCCAATTATTTTGTAATTTCTTTAATTATTTGATGATTAATGTTGTGCTATTGTTGTCAAATATTTGGCAAATGTCTTGAATTATTGTCATCGCAGTTATTTTTATGTTTAATATGTTTTTCATTCGAATTTCAAATTTATCCTTCCACATATACAAATACGAGAGGGATCCTAAAAGTAGAATAGTTTAGTTTTTTTCATCAAATGTACGGCATTATAAAAAGGAAGATTGATTTTATTCTTACCTATCACTCTAGTATTTGTTGCAAAGGTGTCCCAATTCCCGCAAAAGTCATACAACCTTGACCGTAATAGCGGTAACAGTATAGAATAGAATAGATGTAGGCGTTTCGCATAAATGGGAAGTTAACGAGATTGCTCAATGAGGGGATTTGTTCGAGGGAGCGACCAAAAGGCGGTTCGTTTCCACTTAACACGTATGTATGACCAATATAATTGGTACTGTTTTATGACCCAATGACAGACATAGATGTCCATGTGTAGTCATATATAACCAGTGCACCCGCAAACATCATCCTCCCCGAACATTGTCTTTAAAACAAATTATCCAGAATCCGATTGCAGCGCCACCTCCTACCGGATCCAATTGCGAATTAAACCTATCGAGGGACCCACTTACATAAATACACCCAAAAAATCATCGAATTTGGTCCGGCAGCGTAAAAAGAGTTGGTGACATACACACGTATATAAGTAGGTTAAAAATGTATAAAGATAATATTATGTGAACATTTTTACGTAGGAACGGTTTTTTATCAATATAGAGCCCATATATTTTTATTGTTATGTACATAATAGGTATGGATCACGTAGAAACCATTGAAAGATACTTGCCCTGTTTGTAATTTATTTTAACTGGGCTATTTTTCATCCCGGAAGATGGATCTTTTCCCGCTGATTAGATATAAAATTCAGTATTGACATTATCTTAAAATACAGTACACAACATTTTTAATCTTTTTCCGCAGCTACTCGTAAGCGTGAGGTAAACTTTCTGAAGCGCTTATAATTCGATTAATAATTCTGATATATGATTCTGGTTTTGGGGGTTATTAAGAAACGGGGGTGAATAATAATCAAATAAGAAAGGTAGATTGAAGAACATAAATATATGTTATTTATAATTCCATAAGAACAGTTTATAAGATTAACTTAAGACTTGGGTAATAAAATAAATAAATCAGATAAATGGTATAATTTGTCCGATGGTATATTCTAAGCTATTGTTCATTGATGCAGTTTTGGTATGCATTATATTGGAATGTGTAGTAAGCCTGTGGAAACACACAAACTTCAAACGAGGCTTCTCGGAATTGTGGCTGATATTGATAGCCACTTAGAAGCACATTAGTTTGTGCCACCCTCGCCCATTTCAGTGGAACAATGTTACATAAAGTTAATTAATTTATACGGTTACATATTGTAGAGCATTAGATTGGGTATTAATTTACTCTTGTTTGAACATTTACCCAATTCATGAAGAGAGGTAACATTGTATAACATGAACTTTGTTTGTTGTGCTTGATTTGCTTCGCGGCTTCAGAAAAAAAGGGGAGAACCACTCAGGGTTTCGTAATTGGAGGAATTTAACGCAGCATCATGTAAGAAAGATAATTCATATATCTATTAATCAAATTAATTTAATTTAATTAATTTAAATTTAAGCATTGATTTCAAGTTTTCAAGTGGTAAGTATGAAATTATGCGAAAAATTCACTTGTACGTGATTTGCTCACAGTTATATTAAATTTTAAAATGTTCTCTTTATACTGCAATATTTTATGAACGCCTTTTAAAATTATCTTTCTGGACATTTATGATATTTCTAGTATCAGTTTATTTTATATCATAAGTAATTTTTTAACAAAATGTTTTCCTAAATAAAACCTCCGACCAATACTCTACACTTGAGGGCAGGGTAAAAAACTAGGCATCTACAAACGCCAACAACGATAATACACGGATTCCTGCGCGGTGTGCGACCACAGAGGCTCGGTTCATGCTTGGGGAGTTCGGGACGCGAGGTACTCCATATCCTATGTACGGCTGTCCCTTGAGGGGAAAACACCAGATTTACAGATAAACAGTATAATTTGTTAAAATGGAGTCACCAATAACAGTTTTTACACGAAGAATGTCAGGTTAAATTACCGGCTAGGATATGGAGTTATATTATGATTGAGAAGTTAGAACCACAGAGCAACGAGAGCTTAATTACTATCAGATCTTCAAATGTTTACATTTATACAGTGTGGTAATGTTCATGTTTATACAGTTTTATTTCTTTAGGAGTCAGGATTTAAAGTTCTATAATTTTAAACCTATTTTTTAATTTATTTCACAACTTCAAAATATGATTTAGGTATAAATTAATATCTAATTATTATACAAAGTTAATATCATCATGTCCAACTAATTTATACGTATGTGTAAAATAGTCTGCACCTAACTTATACATGATATTTGTCTATTTGCAGCTGCAATTTTTTGAATAGGAAAGAATGTTTTCCAAAGTGCTGCACTTCCGGAGATTGTCCTCCGCATACACAAAAACTCACAAAATTTGCATTCTTTTATAATATTAGTTTAGACTACGTATCTTCTGCACGCAGGCAGATATTAAAAATTTCCTAAAAATAATATTTCGGTGTCATTCAAGGTAAGTTTATAAGTAAGTAAGCGCGTCGTCCACCAAGAGTGCGCACGTTATTCGCTCCAATACCAAAACACGGGGTACTAGGCGCCCATAATCTCGAAGAACTTTTATGACCCAGCATCAGCAGCTTTCCCTTTCGTACGTATCAATACCGCACATTTTCTGTTTCATGTTCTCCTAGTGTTACTGCGCAGAAAGCGGCGCGCATGCACGCTCCTTGCTTTACAGGCGGGCGTTCACCCCTGGGAAAAAAGTAGCCACGCCCATTAAAATTGTATTCAAAAGGTCGTTTTGCGTTGATTCTGCTTAAATTTTGTTTCATAGAAATAAAGGAAACTTCAATTTGTCTTTGTTACACATAGTAATTAGAAACTTATGTGGAGACTTGTTTTAACATTACTATTAAAATTCGGAGGACAACAAAAGGACACCAAAATAAATTACATATATTAGAAGATAAAAAACTACATAGTAAAAAAGCCCCTATTTTTGGTTAGTCCACTAGAAATTGTCTTCATCATTAAATCGAATCGTTTGTATAAAATGTAAAATTAATAAGAAAAGTAAAAAAAAACCGAGATCTTTGTTAAAATTTAAATAGGACGAATTTTCCTGGGAACATATGATAATAATTAACAAAATTATATGATTTGGGCTGCATATTAAGATTCGGTATAATGATTTCTATAGTGATAAGTGACTCAAACCACACAAGGATCTTTCCAACCCCGGTTATCATCTTCAAAGTTTATGCACTCCTAGTAAACGAGACCGTAGGGCGGAGAGATTATCCCTCTTTTTTTTATCTGTCCACACAAAAAAATATATTTTTAAATTCTAAAGAAGCATATGTCTAATTTTTTTATACAATTAGTAAATTAAAAAAAAAATATCATTAAAGTCGGTCCATAGTCGGCGAAGTTAATCCAAATGTTACCCGTAGCTAGCAATAAAAATAAAACACACACACGGTACACAAAAACATTCAAAACAAAAAAAAATGAAGAATGTCTTTTTTGAAGTAAGTTAGCTAAAACGAAACTAAATGTTTAAATAGTTTAAGTGTAAATGTACAATATAATAATATATGTATGTGTAAGAAAAATATGTCCCTACAGAATTTTGATCTTTATAAGCACAAAGGGATATCGTACTGGTAAAAGTGACGGAACAAAGTCGACGCAATTAGTGTACAATGAAATTTAATTAAGTGCTTTCATATTTTTAATATTACAGTTTTAAAATAACCTGCCCTTGCTTCTCGTCAGATAACTTATTGCCTTACGTTTACCAATAGCACCCGCACAGAAAACAATCGTTGTTTTTTTTATCAGAAACTTAATAAATCTCATGTTTGCCCCTTTATTGTTTTAAAAATCGATTTTCCAAGTTCTATGAATTAGAAAATATTCATTTATTACAATAGCCGCATAAAAGCAATTCATAAATACATATGGTTCATTGTAGAGGTTATAACTAAGCCAAGTATCATCTGTTTGTAATAATTATCTGATCATATTCATACGGACACCAACAGACTGACAAAAAAAACTTGAAAAGTTTTATTTTTTATATTGAATTTTATAAAATGAAAAATAATGGGAAATTTGACCCGTTTAGGCTTTATTATTCTCCTAATTTTAATAAAATTTCAACTTCGTATAAGATTTACGATCAATAAAACTTATCAGGCTATCGCCGAATTAATGGAAATGTATAACAACAAAGTAATTTTCCTTAATGTGTTCTTTTGGTAAGGTAAGCTATATTATAAACTCAGTAAGTAAATGTTTATATTTTTCAACAAGTTTGATGTAATGTATAATTTATTTCCTTAAAACGTAATACAATGTTTCTTTTTGATATATTATAAACATAAACATAATATATTAATAACGTAACAGATTTCTGTTCTGTGGGGTAAATAGCACTTAACTTTGCCGTTGAGCCAATAGATTTTATACGAAAATATTTTCGGGTAATATCGAATAAAAATAGGAATAAATGAATAAAATTAATTATAATTTTTGTCCCTTTCATGGTTGTGTACATTAGATGAAAAATAAGCACCTGGATGAACGCTCGAGTGGCTGTCTGTTATCAGTTAGGTATCTCTGTATCTATTGGACGGCAGTAGCTGAAATTTGTTATGTATATTATTATTTATATATTATTGTTATTTTACAATAATAAAATTAAAACGGGACCGAATTTATACAATGAATATTGTTACCTTATTTTAATGTAGGTACGTAAATTTTGTTATGGATATAAGTTTTTTTTGGATTTTTCATTGAATACGTATCTAAAGTCACTAAATAAATTTTGAAATGTATACTCGTGTTATGGATTAAAATTTTGAATACTTATCATACCGGGAAATTGATCTCATACCTCGGATTTTCCAAAGCGAACCGAGAAATAATTGCAAGTTTTATATTGAGTTATATTTGGTGACCCAATCACAGAGGTCACAGAGATATCACAGTGATATATAACAAAAATAGCTTGTCAAGTGCATAATGAAGGTCTCATTATAAGGAATAGAAATAGATACTTTTATGTGCAAATAAAAAAGACGGAAGACTATAATAAATACGTTTTCGTTATTGATATTCATTATGAGATTGATATTGTACCAATACTGTCTTATTAATCATAATTCAATAATAGTGTCATTAATTATACTCTTTTGGTATGTATAAAAACCAGATTTATCGTCATTAATCATTGTTATACTACCATCACAACGCCACTATTGCGACCACCATCGGACTATCACTGTAGGGATTGATATTTCAATCCGCAATTCAAAAACCAAATAAACGCTAAGAAGCTATTCCATTTTCATGAAAAACTGAAAATTTTCATAGAACTTGATATTGATATTTATGTAATTTATATTTCCGCATCCAATATACGAACATGTATCTCATGGAATCCATGCGAATCTTGTTGAGTTTTAGCCGGTTTTAATCAAATATATTGCACATCATCATATTTCACATATTACAGTAATATTACAATGTTCATAAAAAATAACTGTCTTACATATTAGTACCGAAGTGAGCTACCTTTATTTCTTTTATTCCTAGTAGTTCAAACTAGTAGTTACTTTAACTGTAGTTTTATTATATTATTATTGTATTAGATTCAGAAACATTAGATACAGAACTGTAATTCCATCTGATATGTAGATAACGTGATATCAGCACAAATTAGTTAGTACATTTTAGTATAAAATTGTCAAATTTCGCAAAAAAGAACAAAATTTGCCAAATATATTAAGTTTTGAGAACCGCTTTAAATTTTTAAAGTACGATGAATCATGATCAAAGCGCCGTTCAGTACAACGTAATAAAAAAAAACCTATAAGGAAAATACTAAAACAAAAAAAAAATTACTCAGGTCAATGTTAAAATACAAAAAGACAATAACCTAAAAAAATTGCATATCGGAAAATTTAAACATTAATAAAGAAAAAAAATACCTGCACAACATGATACTAACAAAAACCTTTAGTCCTTTTTATTATTGCTATTTGCTGCAACGCCGTTTAAATGGTTTCCGCTCGGCGATATTTAATTTGCTTACCCCGTTTTGTTGTGTGTTATAGATTGTGAACGTATAGGAAAATTTACGGGGCGGTTCTTCTTACGTCCGTGTGCGTGAACACCTGTCGATTGGTTGTGCTAGTGTGCGAGATGAGGGGGAAGTATCGGTGTATTGAACAGTTCGGAAAACCTCTTCCTGGTTCATGGGAGCCTGGTGTTTTCCGATCGCTCGTCTTTATCGAAGATTGCCGATGTCGGTCCAATGCGGAGGTGAAATTTATTTCGTTGTTGGTTCTTTTCTTTCTTTTTCCCGTGAAACGCGTAATTTAGAAAGTAGAAAAATTTCTTATTAGTAATTTATTATTAGTATTCTTTTTATGTATATTAAATTTTATATGACGAGATTCTGATATATAGGTGAAGAGAACTCAATGATACCAGCTTAAACCTTGGAAAAATTATAAGCTTATAAATGTTTTGTTAACGATGTAATAATGATTGGCACTGGGTATCAGCTTTACAATAGATAGTGTCGGTAATATCTGATATCAATAAAATTGTATCATTAAAGGCGATCTCCACCTTTCTAGCCTATTCAACTTAATGGATATCTTAAGCTCGATTTTAGGAAACATCCAATTATTGTAATAAACGTAATAATAGATAATAGAAATACACGATTTTAACTTTCAATTCCTATCATATCTTTGTCAGTACATCGTCAGTATAATGAAGCATATCGTACAATGTCTCTTTTGTTGTTAACAAAAATAAAATCAAAAGTATAGTAATGTTTGTAGACCTGAAAGCTGGCGATCGCGTTAAAAGCTATTTAGAATTCGAAGCGATTTAAACCAGTACATGGATTGTCAGAATGCATAGACACCAACGAATCATTATGTGAAATACTTCTATATTTAAAATTATTACTTTGTAACCCGACGAATTCGTGCATAAAGTCTCGTTACTGCGAACCCTGTTTAATATAATTTGTTAATTACTTTGTACGGCTTCTGCTATGCGTAGAAGGGATTGAGTCCGTGAATTTGGTCTTACACAACTCGTTTATCTCGAGTCTAAAACAAGCGTGAGTTCATTACTTTTTACACTAGTACAACGTCATTGCTTTTTATAATTTCAAACGAAAATAAAGTTATTTTAAAAGATTCTTTAATTAATCTTTTTCAGTTCTACAATCATTAGGCACGATTGGGCCATTTATGGGGACGAAGTTGTGTTGAGATTTGTACGTAATATTTCTAAGTTACGTGTGTATTTCAATTATTTGTCACTTGTTTCGGTAAAGGAAAAAAATATTAACTACATACTTGAGAATTCTTCATAATGCGTAAGTATGCGTAAGTATGCGTAAAGATGTGTGAATTCTGGCAACTTGCACTTTGCGATCATTGCACTCGTTCTAACCAGATCGATCCAGACAGAGATTCCACTGCGAGCCTCTGATCAGAACGGGATGTAATAATACAGCTTTTGAGTATAAGGCACATCCATCCATCATGGAAGCTAAGCCAACCTCCCTGTTTGTGAACCTGTACCCAGCCAGAATGTCGGACGAAGCTATGGCGCCTGGTCCCTTGTATTTGAAGATAGACGGGCTCTGCCCGATATAGTTTAATACAGTTCAATAGGGGCTTTTAGGAACCTGATAGCTATCACCCCTTTTCTAGAGTTAACCATGAAATTATTTTACGTGTTTCGATTGCGTGTCGGGTACTGTCATAAAAATTCTATATGAATGTAAAATATTCCTGAACACGTTTCAAATACGGAATACAATACGAGCAGTGATAACCATCTTGCGTACATGTCTCTTTCCAACACTAGAGATTCGAGTTCGAATACCGTATGCATCATAAATTTTTCAAATTATTTGCGTATTAAAAATTATCACACGCAACGGTGAAGGAAAATATTAGCAAATCTGCGCACCTGTGACTTCTCCATAACGTTCTGAAACTTGTCTGTAATCTTTCAACCTGCGGTTGGCTGCACGGCTGACTTTGGACTTAACCTTGAGAGAGGAAACCCGAGCTCAGTAGTGAGACAATTCTGAGGTGTAATAATTAATGTAATGTAATCAAATCAAGGCAACTCCGTCATGGTTCATATTGAAAACCGATAGGTATTCGTAATGACATTTCGGAATGAAAATTAATTACAATTTTCCTTCTCAAAGATTGAAGTGTATATAATTAGTTGCTTGAAACTACGTAACATTATCTGATTTACTGTCCAAGAGAAACGTGTGAAGGATACCGAAGAATTAAGTAAAAATGCTGATACGCATATTAATTTAATCTCAATCACTAAAGTTATAAAATCAACCCGTGATAAAAAAACCTGTGTGTAATTTCGACTCGAAATTTTGCGAAATTCCCTAAATTCATCGGTAACTTCAATACTTATTCTATCCAAAAGGTATCATGCATTTATTTCGAGATAAAAAAAACAACCTGTTTAAAATTTATGTATATCATAATCATAATGTAGGCTAATATTAAAATTGTATTAATTGTAGAATAGGACTACAGCCAACACTCGATATGCATACGACTATCCGTTGTTTTGTTACCATATTCAGCTGCTCCATATGATGGTTCAAAGTCATAAATATTACAAAAATTATATGAAAATTTCAAATCATTCCCATGAGTTTCAGGTGATCTAATCACCTGATAACATGCAAATAATTAGAAAATTCCAAACATTCATTTATATATGGTATTTAGTATCCATATATCTTCATAGTTCCACTTGTGAAATTAATTATTGCCAATTTTTTGAAGCCTTAAAACAGTCTATATTTAGTGGATGTCCACAAGTGGTATTTATTAAAAATTTTGATAAAATTAATCACAGTAAATCGTTACTGTAAGTCCTAATGAACATGGCTTAATATTCGGAAACTAAAATGAAATTAATGATAATATTTTTTTGTTAAATAACAAATGTCCAACAGCATCCAGTGAAATGAATAAAACGAAACGGAACTAAACGAAATAACTTTTTTTTGACGTTGAAAATTTTTTATTTTCTTTGCGATGCTGTCGCATCAGAGTACCAAGCCTCCACAATTACTAGGCTAACATAGACATGAAGAGTTTACTGCATTCCGATACTCGCCCCATCTTTACCACCGGACGCGTCGGGCAATGAACCAGATGCGCAAATGAAACAGAAACGGGACATATCTTCCTTTCCTTATCTAACATTCCAATACAATTTTATGCGATCTTTAACTTTATTTCAAGCAACATAGAGGTTGAATCAGTGAGAGAAACCTAATACAAGGTGCAGGTAAACTGGTGAGAAAAAAAATATATTTTATACGAGAAATTCAATAAGGAGAAAGAAATATCTGCAATGTAATTATTACTTTAAATTTACTGTGATAATGTCGTTTTTCCGTTGAACCAAATATATTTTATTAAAGGGATAGAAGCGTGAGAAATTCGGGAACAAACTTCTTCGGCGTTACCAGGAACGTATGTTTGTGGTGGTGATGTTTTTCCCACGTTGCGTAAAAATGTGTAGGCCTCTAGTATGGCAGACAATTTATTTCGAGACGAAGACTCCGTTCAATGGCATCAAGAAATTTGTAGAAATAAAATTGAATTATTGATTATACACAGTAAGATGTTAGTTACTTATTAAAGATGATTCAAATTTAATGAATAATATGCATTAAAAACTTTCAGAATATTAATAAAGTGTCCATAGTTTTAAAACCTTTTAATTTTTTTTTTCATCAATAACTAACTATATCATGGGCTTTTGGGGAAATAGAATGGAACCAATTATTGGGAACATATTGGAAATTGCCGATAATGGTGAAGTTATCGGAAAGTACTAGTCTTACATAGACCGTTAGGAGGTTGGCCGAACCGTTCAATAAACCGATACATCTACGATAGACACGTGTACGTTGTACGACCCTCGGAGGTATTTGGTGTGTGCGCGTTTTTCAGAGTGTGAGTTTACGTTGTCTATCCCGTTTTGGCTTACTGGGGATGTGTCCAAAGTCTATCGTACTCTTGTACAAGTATACACCGTGTTCATTCTGCAAGGTACCCCAAAGTACATAACACTAAATATTATTTGTTTTGTATCCAAACATGTAACTATTTCAATAAAATAGTTTCAAGCTTAAACTGTAATGTCGGCTACGGCCTATGACATCGTATATTATGTAAAATATCAAAGCAAGAGTGTTAAGGTAGTGAATAAACTATTATGATGATACTTCGTTTCGGGACAAAACTTGTGTTGGTAGTATATGTGTGTGGATGCCTGTTTTCTTTGTGGAATGTGCTACGCTTGAACAAAGATATGGCATCATACATTGTGCTTGCGGATTTTCACAAAGTAGATCATTACCTATCAGTTTTATTTAAGGATGTTTTTTTCGAACAGTTACATACATATGTTTCTTCGAACGATACGTGGCCTATTCATTGACGTTTTAAACCGCTGTTACTATGAGATATATATGTAAAGATCTTATCATCTCGTATTCAATACGAATAATAAATACCTCTTACCATTCTAGCCAACCTCCTCTGCTCGGGATGCACCCAGTTGACCGTCACATGGCCCTTGAGTTGGTATGCCCGCTGGTAAAATAAACAGCATGTATTGGAAGAGTATAAAATGTCACGTCTCTCTTTTAAAAAGTAATATTTTGTATTTTTAAAAGAAGCAATGTTTTAAGTAATGCAACAAAATGACCGTGGGTAAGACGGAAAACCAAGCCAATTTTATTTATTGCATTTGCTTGAGTCCAACCAGGAATGAAATTAATTTCTGCCACAGGTAAAAATAACAGCAAAAAGAGATGATAAAGGATAAGTAGGGGAGTTTATAGCGATTAAACTCACTATACTTAAATCTTAATTTGCATGTATTGACTTTAAATGGCACAAGTTAGGTATTCAGAAAAATTTTAGAAACTGAAAAATAAAATTGTATGTTTAATGTTAAATTTTTATAAGCAACTCTCCATCGCATCGGCATGATGTATGCATTTAAACCAGTGGCTTCCAACCTTTTCAATAGAGCACTATGAACTATTAAGGAACGTTATTACTAATTTACGCCCACACTCCGGTGATCTATTATTTTTCACTATCAATCCATTCTTACCATCTTTAGTACACCCGTAGAATAGACTTAACCCTGCGGAGAAAATTACCACCGAGCAAATAATAATCAAATTGTTCTTAGTTTCTCTTAACACATACAAAAAACGCGTCTTTAAAATTTGGCGCCAAATATATTGTTCAATTATTAGTTAATAGTAGTTGTCACGATACAGATTAAATTAAAGCGATTCAAATTACTTTTGTCAAACGAAAACAGAATTGACATTAATTTCTCTATCAAAATTTATGTGTACAAATAGTAAATACACAGTTTTTTTTATAATAAACCTATAAAATTTTGCATTTTTTTAAATATTTATATGTATAATATCTTTGTAATTCTCGCACTTGACTGTGACGTCACTAACCGGGTCACTTAACGACTCTGATACCGTTCGATGGTAAGTCGATCTTGATATTCGATTCGATTTGCTTCGAACTTTAGATCGAGTTCGAATCAGACACAAAAACAAAATCAAAACGTTTGAGGAAGTGAGGCCCCTGCTGATTTTAAATCAGTAAGACCCTTTCATATTATCTTATATCTTTTAAATAAAGGCTATTTATTTATTTTCACTACTAGCACCTTAATTTTCCTTCCCTCCCGTACCAACAGTCGAATAGTGAACACTTTAAAGTTTCATTTTTTTTTCACTTTCAAGTTTTCGACTGTGTTTCAGTTCGTTACACACCCAGTACACAGTTACATTTAAAGGGAATTTTTCCGTAAATGCCAATAAACTCTATCAAACGATTCAACTGCTATTAGAATAAATTAATTTGCCAAGAAATATTTTAAAATATAAATTGCAATCGCAAATCAGCAAGTCGTGGCACCGATCAACCAACTCATTTTCAGTGTTAATTCGGTGAAACGCGGTGTCTGTAACCAATGGTAAGTATCTGTTAACAAGAGATCATACAATGTCACCCAACCTTTTAATTTATTAAGCCTATGACAGTGATTCGCAACCAAGCCGATCTCGGTTGTGCTTATAAAATTACCTACGTATTTTATTTATTTGGTACTTGCTTAATTACGTAAACGCTAAAATCACAAACGCTATAATAATCGCAATAGCCTACGAAATCAATTTAGCTTATCCCAACGTAACGTAACGACCCACACGCATAGAAGTATCAGTAATTGACACAACTGTGTAATTGATTGCGCAATAAAAACCATCAGGCGTTAGAGCTCATAGTACGAGGTCACAAGATAAGGTATGAGGTCAGAAAAGTTGTACAATAAACGTTTTTTGAAATCTATTATTGGAGTTTCTGTAACAGGTATAATTGTTCGAAGTTTTGGAGTAATTGGGGCAGTAGAATATTTTTTTTTCAGGTTAATTGCCAAAGGTCATGAACCCCGAATAAAGGAATTTATTTATCGGCATACAATTTATTACTGCAACTTTTATCAGAGTGGAAATAGTCGAATTGATCGACATACACGCTGTGTTGCTAGAAAATGCAAAATATAAATAAAACAATATGTTCCCATCCAAATTTCTAGATAGTTAGAATAAATATAGATTTACAAGAGGGCCACGAAAAATATTTCTGCTGTCAGTTAAATACATGGTCGTAACTATAAAAAACACCCCTTTAACTATAAAAAGCACCCCATACCCTGCCTGCCGAGCGAAGGGTCCCAGGTTCGATTCCCGCCGGGGCAAACATTTATGTGACAGTTTATATTTTTGTTCTCGGGTCATGGGTGTTTATGATATAATATTAGTGTATATCCATGCCACCCACAACACAGGGAATCATAGTGCGGGGGTGTGAGTGTATAAACGTTTATTTATTTATTTTTCTGCTTTACTACACTGTTATATAAATATTACATTCAAAAGGATTTAAAGTAATTATATTATACATAGGTGAAACAAGTTTACAGATATATTGTAAATATTGTATGGACAAATAAAACTACATAATAATGTCGAAAATATATTTAGAAAAAAGATTCATAGGTTCGAGGAACTTACAAAGTTTTGTGACCGTGACACGAGATCAGTGTTCCCTGAATTAACCTGTGGAAAGACATAACAATATGAATATATTATTTTAATGTGCTTCAGAGTCTAATCACACTCAAATTAGCGTGTAAACAGTAAGAGTAATACGCAATCAAAGCCTTTGGGGAGTCATGTTAGTGTATGATTAGGCTACATCATTTACGAAAACATAAGTCAAGTAAATTAGATTTATGAGATACCAATTAAATATTTAGCAAGAAGTTAATAATTTACAAATTTTCGTAAATTATCCTAGGATTGTACGATATTGGGAGGGAAGGTCATGTAATCTATGTTACCCTCCATCGGACCGCCTCTGGTGAAAGACGTTATCTATCCAAAACTACTTCCCCTGATTACGTGTCACTATGTAGACCAATATGTCAGAGAAGCAACGGCGTTCGGTACCTTCTGTAGGAGGTTAGTAAGAGCTATATTAAGTAATCAAGATGACACTCGTTCAAGCTGGTAAGACTCTTTACCCGTCTGGCTAATTATAACCTTTAAAAAAGATAATTGTGGAACGCTTTAACGTGTTTCGTATGCAGTGTTGGTTAGCCAATCGAAAAGTGTCCTGAAACGTATTACAGAAGTCTATGGGAGGGTATGATAGCTTACCATAAGCTGGCCCGTGCATTGATAAGACGGCTATTGATATTATGACGGATATTAAAATAATAAAACAACAGAATGAAATCAAACTATGCGCGCGGTTAACAATTGGACATACATATTTGCTGTGATTTTGAGCTCGTTATTATCGTCAGTAGAAACCATTCGCATTCAAAAACGAGCTCATAAGGTCGATAAGCGCGACCCGCTAGTCACATTTTCCTGGCGATTCTCGAGTCCTACAGATCGAAGTCATTGTTAATTTCATGGTGCGACAAATAAAACACAAGTGACGGTTGCTGATGAAAAATCGGAGGTACTCTTTTAAATAAATATAAGGGAAAAATATTTAAAAGTTTATAATAATCATTTTTTCAACAGGTAAAATAGCCGCAATCGGGAGTTGAATGAGTCCACTAATGGCAATATTTTATGAACAAACAGTCCTAATCCTAGCCAGTAAAATATAAAAATAGAAGAAAGTGATATTGAACACAAATTAATGTTAAGGCTTCTGAAAAAAAAAAACAAGTTTATTGAAACATACTTGCAAGTGAAACTTTTCCTCGTCATGATCTATCCTGTTCTCGATCAAACTACTACTTTGTCGATGACTAACGTGTCACACAAGCAGTAAACAGTATTCCTAATGTATGTAAAACATAGGATTATGTATTTCATCGTTAGCAGATGCGAGTTAGTTTCGATTTTCTATAGTATAAATGAGAAGTATAATTGAAATGATTTATTTGTATATCAAAGCTATACAAAGCTTTTATTTTGCTAGTTACTTCCTACACAAAAAAATCCTATTATATCGAAAAGAACAAAACATGTGGCAATATAATGTTTTTATGGCTTCATATTACGAGTACAGTTTGGCCCAGAAAAATAAACATAACGTAGTTTCCAATCAAAACAAATGTCGGTTACAAATGGCCATGGATTCGGGTTATTTTCCTGGGAACGAAAATGGGGAACTATACACAAAATAGTGCAGATGTCGAAGCCGTAAAACCTAAAATATGAAGGACGAAATGTTTGTATTGCAAAACCGAGCAAGAACTTTTTATATCCAAAAAATATTAAATATGTACAAGCAGAAAAGTGATACACATAATCGTAAAACAAGAAATAGGTCTTCATATCGCCTTCAAAATGTTCAGCTTTAAAGAACAGCTTATAGGTAAGGGATGATATGGTATAGATAAATATACTCCTATTAATGACAAGGAAGCTTGGAAATAACAATGTCGAAACCAATTCCGCACTGGTTAAACATATTTAAAAGAAGTTTTAAAAGATATGCTGAGGAGTTTCTGTCGCCGCTTTTTCCTCAATTTAAAAGCACCTTTTCGAAACGGTAGTAGAAGCAAAATCTTACGTGCATAAGTGTATTTATAGAATACCTAAATTATCAAATGATTTTGAATTTGTATTTGGATTGAAGGTGATATAACTATATATACAAAACTAAGAATAACATTCTAATAAGAAGCTTATTAAATAATATATCAATTAATATGCAAGGTTGGATGAACAAGTCTGATACCGAAGAGCTATATTTGTATAGGACTTTGGACCAAATAGACAAGCTTTGTCAGGTTACGCAGAAGACCGAGGACAGGGAGGAGTGTGTTGCCTAACTGGGCAAAGAGAAAACCTTAGACTCTATCGAAAAGACCCGGGCATTGTAGGTGCCTTTTCAGGCGTCAATTCGAACATCGACATACTCGTATGTTGATTTATGTATGCAGATCAGACACCATGTCAGCCAGTATACACGACAAAAGTATTAGGTAAGGGGACGTCGACACTATAATTTCAATAACATTCAACGCTGCATCGAAAACGTGTTCAAGGTGATGAAGTGAAAATTTAAATCCAGTACGACCAATTTAAAGAATAAAATCATTCGAAGAAACTAATTTGGGACCATTCCCATTCGGAAACCAAATCGTTCCGGAAATTATGAATTCGTAAATAAATAAACGTTACCGTCTTGGTTCACAAAATTAACTGGCTGTAAGCTGCAATAAGTAGGCCACATTGTTGCGAAAGGCTGATACATTACAGAGGTCTTTGAATGGCGTCCACGAATTTTATGAAAGAATCGATAAAATTCACCATTTGGATGAATTGATGACCGAAAGAAAACAGCGGGTAATCGTAGTATTCAGAGGTTCTAGTACAGGTTGGAGTGATACTTGAATTTATTACGGGAAGCCGATATCTAGCAGTGGACTTCAAAAAAACTGATAAGTAGATATTACAAGTTTTTTCTCGAGAGGAATATGTTAATATGAGTAAGTGCGTTTATTTCACAAATATCTTCAAATTCCCTTAAGAGCATAGTGACAGTAAAAACATAAAGAACAACAAAAACTAACTTGGTCAAATGCCGGTCTCCAAGCTGACCAAATGCAGATTGGCAGGATCATATATATGTACAGGTGTCCCAGGGCGAAGTGACCACCCGGCGTCTCTTCATTATTTGGACAAAATTATCAACAAATACCATTAAAGTACAGGTCTTATCGAATTAGTTTTTTTTTACTAGCTTTTTAATTTTTTTTTGTAGAGAAACCTGACTTGCTGCACTATTTTCAAAATATTTTTTTTGTTTTTACATTTATTTTTATTGTTTTTTTTTTATTTACCAATTGTTAGTATAGTTTATTTAATCGAGGTGTAAAATCAACCCAAAATTAAATAGGATTTGTTTTTAAAGAAATTAATGGAAACTTTTTGAAACAAATTACCGTTTTTTATTTAATTTCGCTCCACTAGCCTAGCCTAGCCTGGTTTTAAAAGTCTACTCTTCTTATTATCGAAAATGGAGTACATACTTCAAGAGTTTGTAGTTCGGTAAATGACTGAGATAACTGCAAACATTTTTATGAGATTTTGTAGGTAATATCATGTCATTTAATAATAATTGATAAAATAATAATATTCATAGGGCATTTTTTCAACTTTTTAGCGAAATTTGTATGTAATTTGAAAACATTCTAATTTAATTGTTATTCCAATTCGTCCAATAATCTTTTGTAATTATTAGGTGGTCCTTGTTTTCGATTTCAACCCCAAGTGAAGATGTTGAACCCGGAACGAGCATCGGGAAATTAGGGCGCGATCCAAAATGTATACTTCAGTTCGACGCCCTCATGATTGTGTCTACTCCAACTGCCAATAAAAATACTAAACTGCTAAGACCTGCAGCTAGATTGGGATATATTTTTGTAAGCTATGCCGATGTCTTTCGTCATGTTATCTCAGTAATAAAGCATATTTTCGAAACGTAGCAAAAATTACGCGAGTAAATGTAAAGACTAAACGCTTATATGATAAAAGGTTTTTGGATTTGCACTCAAGGAACTTTATGTCGCAGTTTTATGAGTTTCTGGTAGACGGGAATAGCATTGCTAATTTTATGGCGTGAAATTAACTGAACTTAAAACGGGTATCTAATACCGGCACTTTGTCATCATTTAAAGGTTGATGAATATCAAAGAGCTTATCGAGTTAGTTAACCCCATGTTATTTAGTTAATTCCGTCGTGTATGATAGACGTCTCTTTAGTTATTTTCTTATTTATATAAAAGTAAGTAACAGTCACTGGTTTTACATGGACATTGCTTTCTATGCAAATTACAATCAATGGTTTTACATGGAATATTGGCTTGAAATGCTGTAAATAATAAATAAATATAAGTATACGTTCATATATCGATACCCCCGTACTAAGATTCCCTTCATTGCTGGTGACAATGGCATACACAAATAAGAAATTGTTAGGTAGCAGTCGGTAAGTGACATCGAGAGCCTTCGTTCAGCATAAGAACTTCCAACACTCGACCACTTTGAATTGGAGTAGCGTGATGAAGAATATTCTTAGCCTACTCATTTATTTGGAAAGATCTTGTCCTGCAGTGGAATCAACGCCAATAATTTAAGGTGCGCTGGGTAACCACTCACCTGCATTTTATGCAGATCTTTAATTTATACGGAATACTTATTCATTTTTCTCATTTTAAATTGTTACAGAAAACTGGGATCAACCACTAATACTCAGTTTCAGATAATTATGGAACTTTTTATTAATATGTATATATTTTTTTGTTGATACACCACGCGCAGAAGAGGTTGGCAAAATGTGTTTATTTAAATCTACTAAATTCCAAAAAATTCAAACAATTTCGGCAAGATGTATCGTCTTGTAAGGCTTTGACGTAGGGTTTTATAAATAGTTAAATAAAAATCTGTAGTTTGTACACTGGTCGTGAGCTTTGTGTCATTTTATTTGTATACCCATCGTAACACAGGAAAATCGATTACGCTAAAAAATGTTTGTCCTAATCGATTTTACATATAATAAGCTGTTTAAAAGTATAAGCATTTTTCCTAAAGGAAATCATCACGTACAATGTACACGTTTCGCTTTCTTGAAACCGAAAGATAAGGTTCCTTAAAACAATTTGCTTCACAACAAAGGTATACCTAGTGGCTCATACAACAGTATAATTGTAGTTACAACAGATGTGCAGCGAAATCATTACCCTTCATTACGATTATGAAATATTAATTTAATTAAACAAATTTCGAATCTGATAAATTTCTTAACTCAATAAAAACATCTTATTTCTTTCCACGACACGAGACATAGGTTATGCGTTCAGTGCCTTGTTGTTTTATGGAGCCATCATGGAAAAGACCTAAGCTCACTGGTTTTTACGCTACACGATACAGGTACGATGCGACATGTCACGTGTTTACCATAGTAGAAATTAGGCTCACAAAGTTGTAACAGGCATTAGGTGTGTAATCTTTATTAACCAATTGAAATAAAAGATGTGACAATGCTAACGTTATTTTCCCTCGCAATAATTGCTAAGAAATAACACTTCAAAAACCAAAATGTAATAATTTTCATCTATTAGCGGTTCACTACATCCACAAGTCTCTCCTCATCATAACAAAACCTCTAATCGATATACCAGACCAGAACAGCAAAGTTTAATGACGGCAATATAGTGGTCCTGGACTAACCCATAGTGTAGGTGTATAAGATGTAAAGATAATATGTTCATATATGTATGTTTACAGACGGCAACATTCGTCATAAGTCAGCAACCAAGATGTCACACCGGTCATAAAGCGTTGTTTTTTGCCTTTTACCATTCGAACTACTTACTCTTTTTTTTTGTCGCAGGGGAATCCATTTGCGGGTCCTAGGACTGCCCGGGTGGCATTCCTAGACCTATGTCGGACTCGGCACTTTGGGAGTCGAATACCGTACTAAACCCCTGTGGGAGCTTTCAGCCGCTTTTATTGGAGGGTCCCGGATCTGCAGGCAACAGGATCCAGCGACAGGCTGGCCTCGGCGAAAAGGCCAGACTTCTCCTCCATGGGGACTGTCCGGCTCACCTCTGAACTGTCCCGACGACGCCGTGTCTAGCAGGGCCGGGTTCTCATCCCGGCCCGACACGGGCACAGGGGCGTTACTGGAGGTGCATTAAGTAGCGCCTCCTACGCACCCCCATTCGTCGCCCGCGGATGGAGGCCACGTCGGCGGCCTCTTCTCTCACCCGCTCGTCGGCCTCCTTCTGGGACATTACTGTCTCACAGAAGGAGACCATCGCCTTCCAGAACTCGTCGTCGCCGAGCATCGCGGTGATGATGATCGGAAGCGACAAGTCCCCTCCGAGGACTGACGTCAGACCCCGACGCAGCGCTGCCCATCTCGGGCACACCTCGAGGGTGTGCTGGGCAGAGTCCACCGCCGCGCCACAATCGTGGCATTCAGTCGTCGGCTCCCTTTGGGCCGTCCGATACAGGTAGTCACCAAAGCAACTGTGCCCGGTGAGAACCTGCGTCAGACTGACGGTGAGAACTACTTACTCTACACAGACAATCTTAACGTCTATACATTCTCTATTAGTAGTATTACTACTATATTAGGAAAGCATAAGGTAAAATAGTGTATATCCATAACGTGGCTTCTAAAGAGTCCTAAGCGAAGTCTAATTACAACGGTTCATCGGGCACAATGTTGACACCACACATTGGAATTTTACTACGCGCGTGTTGCTTGGAAAATTGTTCTTTTTAGGACACTGTACTTTCCCTACAATGTTTTGAATCCTATTACCGTTTACATATTTATCTTTTACTTACGTACGGCTTTCCGCACAGGTTTATGATACAGCTTCGTTTATACTGGTTTATACCTATATACTGTTAATATTACTTTTGAAGTTTTTATAGTAAAGAGTAATTAAGTGTATATGTATATAACATATTTGTATAGCTACAAAATCCCCTCATCGCCATCGCATATTGGCTTTAGGGCGAAGCAACCCAATCTCATCACTTGCGCTAGTGTATCTGGATATATACATATGTACATAGGTTGTTGAAATATAATGTACCAAAGATTAATGCCAAATTTAACACAAACTGATAAGACTATAACATGACGCGAACCAGGCGCAACCCGATGGGGCAGATCGGGGAGGTCATAACCCTTATCCTCCCTTCAATTGTGCACGTGTTGACTTTATAAAAATGACCAAGAAAATTTATTAAATGATAAATTGGTTTAAACGTTTTCTCAATACTTTTATGTGCAATACAATCTAATTTACTTGACTTATTCTATTTTAAATAATATACATCAGCTAATTGTACGATCTCATCCAACATTTTTGGCTGCGATTACAAGTGACGCGAACCTGGGTCACAATTATTCAAAGCACACCGCGTGGTGAGTGGTCTAACAGTTTCAGAAATTCCGGTAAAATCCTAGCGTAAAAACGTCACGATAACTGCTCCACAAGTTACCGTAAGTAGGGCATTATTATACCTCAACGAATAACACTGCTTGGTTTTTATTATTTATTAATTATACCAATTTTAGTTGTTTCCATGAAAACAAGTAAGTACTTACTATCGTTTAATTTTATTTTATTTCGATGCAATTTTGAAATAACCAATTATTATGAGATTATAGCTCTAAGTTACCAATTAGTTAACATTGATTGGCAGGATTGGTGGAATTTAATTCCCCTCTAATTGTGAGAGCAGACCCAAGCCCAGCAGTGGGACAATTATGTGCTGTAATAATGTCTAAATGGTTATGTACATATTTAAGTAAGTTTATTATCTGTATTTAGGTAGTCTACTATGTAAATTATTGTTTTTCTATTGAAATGTCAAAAACAAATTTTTTTTTTTATATCCATCTATTTTTCTATCCACCTTTATACTCTTTCTACTTGCACGTCTCGCGTACACATGGGTTAATTGTTGGAGAATGCCACTAGGCATTAGGTCCGCCTTTTCTAAAGTCTGTTCATAAGTCGTACAATAAAGATTTAATTAATTTGTGTTCAAAAGAAATAACATAATTAAATCATGTGCAGCTGGTGGATACATGTTTTTGTTTTCATATGATATTGCTATTAAGCAGATAGATTTTGTATCGATGGCTACGCTACAACTTAATATGAGTCTCTTTGATTATATATTATTATTTCAAATACTTTATTATACGAAGATATAAGTAAAATAATGATTTTGAATCATACTTCTACATCATATGATTTGCATTACAGAAAACTGCTACAATTAGTATGTATGTAGTTATCTAATTAATTTTTAATGTTATAAACTATTTACCTTAAAAATACCAAGGAACAAGGATACAGGTGAATGAAACTACCAAATTACTGGCATTATAATAATTTATTCTTAAAATATCAAAATACAATTAAAATCCTAAAAGTATTCAAGTAAAACCATTACATATAAAATATTCAAGTATTGTATGCCTGTCGTGATTTCAATGTAAAAAAATATGGCTTTTGTGTATAAATTAATTGTGTAATTCTTACATAGATAATAAATATGCATAATAATAATAAGCTACGCTACAAGTTAGAAGTAGATTCTAGAATCTCAATTTAAAATACATAGAATGTATCGACGCTACATCTATTTCACAAAGACAACAATGCATAAAATTCATATTTAATACTAAGTAGGTGTTACCTTTAAACAAGAATAATATCTTTAAATATATTTTATGTATGATCCCAATACAGGTCAATTGATTTTGTAAATTTAACTGTAAGTGTTAGCAAAATGTGTTGATAACAAAAAATCTATTCTAGCTTGGTTTTGAACAAAATAAACCAATTGACTAATAACGAAGTGTTACCATTATGTAAATTCCATATTACTAAGCATCCTACGAGTTTGATACCAACTGTCATTTTTCCACTTAAAAATAGCTGTCGCTTTCACCTAAAGACGCCTTGTGACAAATTCGCTAAATTGCACAGATTAAACAGTCTCCCTACAAATTCTCACGTAAACTGACATTTACTACTCTATAGGCGCCAATTTTTAATAAAATGGCGCCGGAATTATTTAAGCAGAAACATTTGCATCCTAACGAGTAATTTTTTCTAAACATTTAATCAATATTTTGATAAAAGCCAATTGATAAATATGTTGTTAGTGTTGTTTGATGTAGTAATTGTTTAATAAGCGTGGTTAGCAACAAAAAGGCCCTTTTCGGCGCCCACACCTGTTACGGATCCGGCGACGTACTTGCCCTGCGAAGCCTGGCCGTTAGCCTGGAAGGGAGATAATATAATTAATAATAATATATTATTTCTTTCTCACAATAAGGTCTTAACACTATTAAGATGACATTGAAAGTTCGATATTGTTATTCTTAAGAACCTTTATTTATAAAACCTGCTCTACAGCTCTCCTTCCGTGGACCGATTTAAGGTAAGATATTTGTATTTGGTATTTTGTGTGCATTGTATGTGACATGATTTTTTGTTATTTCCATTCCGCACCCTGCACGCTAAGTTGGGTCCAAATTATGAATAATTTGCCCGATCTAACCTCTACTTAACAATTACAAGCTTTTCGTAGAATTGTCAAAGTACGTATCAAGTTGTGGACGCGTCCAGACTGAAGTCATGCCTTATTCAAATTTATTACGTTGATTGCTCAAAAACTTACGAGCTGGATAGGGCCGTATCGTAACGATGTATCCAGATTAAAATAACGTATCATCATACGTCTACGTCACCTTGCAATCACGACGGAAGGATCATGATAAATATATGGACTCGGGTTTTATAATTTATGAAATCAAAGACAACTAAAAGCAAATTTATTACATAAATTAAGTAAATATTATTAGATTAAGCAAAACCTGTTTTATAACCTTTTTGAATAGTTGCTGCTCATGAAGCATGGCGCATGTGCCACTCGCACTTGGCTGCATTTGTTTTTTAACATTATTTAAAATTTTCACTATGGTTAAATGTCAAAACAACGACGTGCCGCAAGGGAAGTTTTATGATGTTTTCATTAACCTATGTATGTACTGAAGTTACCCGTTACATGCCAGTGGATGTTTCTGCTCTTACTAATCGTTTTTTTAAAAGGTTGCTTATACCTAGCTCACTAGCAATATGTGATTCGTTATTATTGGTAATGACATGGCTATCGCTCGCCTAAAAAACCTTAAGTCTTGAATTTTCAAATATCACTTGCATCCAATATTTGTTAATTTATTTAAGGCATAATAAATTTCAAGTTTGTCCCATAATATATTGTTGTTGTACGAATTAGAATTAATATATTCGTATACATTGGTATCAATAGCTGCAAAACGGCCAATCTTTTATTATTTACTCTCTTAACAGAACTCCCATCGTTTAATTATCTCGCGATAACAGATAATTTTCTCGGAATGATAAGATTTCTAGATATTGATTAAGTTAAAAATATGGCAAGTAAATCAATGCTTTCTAATGATGCGATAAGAGACATAAATCGACAGTCAAGACATAGAAAAAAGGAAAGATTTTCAATCCAGTTTTCATGTTTTATTTTAATCTTCTTGGGGGTTTAGTTTCCATAAACAGTGACACAAGTGTGTTATCTATCAGAAGGCCAAACACTAATTTTCAAAGAGCTTGCTTCAATATTGGTGGCGTTCAAACATAGTTTCCACCGCTATTTAATCCCCTTAGGGGTGGAATATAAAAAATAATTCCTTAATGAGGGTCTACGTCATAAAAAGGAACTCTGTCCAAATTCCATCTCTTTCCTTTCAATAGTTTAGGCTTTACGATGAGGAATCAGTTAGTAAGGAAACGTATTTTTAATACATAATATAGAACACTACATACATAATATATAATACTAGCTTAAGCAAGACTACATCTAAGTGACAAACACAAAATAATAAACACAGACAAAACAAAAACATATTTTTTATTAATATACAGTAAAAAAAATGTTAGCACAAATGATAATTACGCACATTAGTTCAACACTAGTTACTTGTTATACATTAGTACTACGTTCAAGCATGCAAGTACAAAAATGTGATGTATATTCAAAAAAAGCAAAAATTATTTGAGCTGATTTTTTATTACGTAATGTCTCAAAATACAAAATGGACAAAAGAAAATTTGACTAAAAAATGTACATACAAATAACATCATACTTTTCGCTTAAGTACTTGTACATAGGTAAACTCTATGTATAGACAACATGATTTTTAAACTTATACCAACATGGTATTGCTCATAACGGACTCATAATAGTTAAAACCAGTAGTAGAGTAGTGAGTTACTTATATCTACCATAGTTAAACATTGTGATAAATTTTTACTTCGACAAATGCATCACACTGTCTAATGATTGCTGGCAACCATCCTATTTTTTTCATCGTCAAGCTTTTATGACGCATGATACTTGGAAGTATGTATAGCGGATGCATCTCTTTATTATTTCATTACTCTATATATATTTTTAAACTCCACTCTTTTTAAAATTCTAAGCCGAAATACGAAAATCGTCGAAAGGCGGTCTTAACGTTGAGGTGCGTGTACGATGATTATAAGACGTTCAACTGCCGTACACATACATGTATAAAAGAATACAAATGCAAACTTCTTGTCAATGTTTTGAAATATTCATACATAAATTATCGATTGTTATTATCAGAAATAAACTTAAAAAATCAAGACGTTTATGGCATTGTATTCTCGGCAAATGTTCTACACTACCAACCAAATCTATACAAAACAGCTACTCATGCAAGAAGACAACACAACACTGACAGCTATAATACAACCAGAAATGATAATATTAACCTATTTACAAACATTTATAATATGTATTTATAGATACTTGTAATATAGAATAAGTAGCAAATGTGTTTAATAAGTAGCAAATACGTTCATGCCGTAAACGTCAATCGTTAAATAACTTTGACTTTCTTATATAAATCTACTGATTTATCTCTTTATAGCCTTTGAAGATCTACACACATGGATGTAGAAGATGCCATCAATAGTGTATTCAGGTGAATGTTACATTTTAAATTTTATTACTGTTATTATTTGTGTCCTAACATTTAAACTTAACCTATAATATCGAAATACAAGTAAATAATATATGGTGTATGTTAATTTATAAATATAAAGTTTAGTAAGCGTGCGATTTAACGAAGTTCGATTTGGATGCAGCGAGTGATGGGATTGAGCCGGCAACGTACTGCCCTCTCGCGGCGAGACCGTTGGCCTGGTTTTAAAAAGTCATTTAGAAACAGTAATTAATAAGAAATCCTTAAAAGCCATATTACAAAACGTTTTACATAATCTATGTGCAATGTTCATTATTTCTTAATTATCTTTTTAAATTATATGCAACATAAAACAAGCATGACATCTCACTGGGTTGGCTGGCAGAGAATAACAATAGTCATTAAATACACCCTTTGTATAACCTAATCTAGTATTAGGTGAATGAAATGAAGAATGAATAAATCAAAATAATCAAATGAAATTATAAAACAATGTTTTTTAACTTTAACTTTACAAAATGTATTTACTTTACATTTGTGAAAAAGTTATGATTTATATGCAAAGTTGATTTAAACTTTAGTTGGACGCCAGTTTATAATAAGGCTTTTAAGATGTTTATTAGTCATGAGTATCTTAGAATCACTTGTATTATATGAGAAAGATTTTCAATATAATTAATAATCACTAAGCACAAACACATATTAATGCAGAGACAACACTACAGAAGCATTTAAAAATATAAGCGTGCACAGCACATAGAGAGATTAATGCTTACACAACAACTTACATTACAAGCTCAGTGGATGAAAAAGTTACTCAGTACTTTAGCCCTGAATTTTAGTATATGGATCCTCGTTACTCCTATTCGTAACTTTGTTTTAAAACAAGAAAGTTTTTACCGTCACACAATGCTAGTATGGTTCATGTTTTAAGTGTCATTTAACACAAATCAACCACGAATTTGTTTTAACCTGAATTTACTCCATGGCTGCAACCTCACTTTAATCATGGTAGTAGCCCAGTAGAAGCATACAGGTAATTGACAAATTTTCACTTGTAAATTTAAGAAGTTTAGCTAAAACCTTATTTTCTTCTATGTTGAATCTGAAGCGATAATACAGAGCCCAGTAGAACAATATAAATTATGGAGGCTATTGAGTAAATTCTCACCTTAGCACGCTCGAGCAATCTTGTATTATTAGGCTCTGACTTAATGCTTCAACAGTTTCGCTGCAACGTAACTTTACTCCGTAGCTAAATTAGGCTATTGAGAAAATACTAACCTTGGCACGTTTGAGCAGTTCCTGTTGGCCAGCGAGCACGTTCTCCGTCTTGCCGCCCCATGCACGCAGCACAGAGGCCTGCAGAGCACGTCCGTAGCTGAACGTGAGTGCCCAGGGTCGCTTCAGGTCCACTGTGTTGATAGCGTTCAGGTTCACCGAAGCTTCCTCCTCAGACTGGCCACCGGAAAGGAATGTTACGCCTGGAATTAAGTGGACAAAGGTAGTGATTAAAAAATTTACAATCGCCTGATGAGATTGTTCTTTATTTATGGGAGTAGTAAGTAAGTAAGAATGCTGTTCACGTGATATGAAATAGCCACAGCAACTCGTAGTTTCGGATTTCAGAGAGGATTATTACCATGCTTCATCTGTGTTTCCAAATATAATCTACGTTAATTTAAAATTTTCAAGCCTGCTACTAAAGAAACCACTTATAAATTGCTTATTACGGTAGACTCATATTAATACTAAGATTATTATGCATGTTTATAAAAATCAATTAGTTAAATGTGATTCAGAATCAATTTTCTGTAAATGTATTAGACATATTGATTTTCTTTACTTTTATTGTAAAATTTATTATCTGTATCCAGGAGTCCAGCAATAGTTGAAGAGTTTTTATATTATTTTAATAGTCTCTTATATTGAACAGCAGAAGTGCTAGTGTGACTTTGAATAACATGTAAATATCTTCTTGGAAATCGCAGTACCTAACTTTACAAAGTGACCATGAATCTACTGACATCTCAAACAAGTATACGTACCAGGAACAGCAGCTGGAACGGTCCTGAGCAGAGCTGTGACGGTGGCGCGACCGATGTCCATTGGTGTGTAGGTCTTGGTGCACGACTGTCCAGCAGTCACCTTATGGAGGAAAACATTTAGTTTTTTTAATATCTATACAAATAAACAATGACAAAACAATTTAGCATTTTTTTTCTCCTTAGTTTGTCAATCGACTTTCTGTCTTTTTATTTAGTGGTTATTGACGAGCCTTAGTGTTATCAAAAATAAATCTAGTGGTAACAGTACGTTATTTGATGATTGTGATCGAATTTCTATCACTAGACGAACGCTAGTAAGTTAATAAACTGATAAACAATATACTCGATACTCAGTGATTGATCAATGTAATTGGCATAAAAATCATAGTAATTAAAGTAAAGAAACTAGATCTGTAATAAAGTTCGTATATGCAATGTACTAAAAGACAGATATATAATGTGTGTTGACATACAAACCATAATAAAATTGTACATTACAATTATATAATATTATTTATGAAAATTATTCTGTAAATAAATAAATTATTACTTTTGTATGTCTCATTTATCTGAATGTTCATTTGCACAATTATGATTACTATCGTGACAAGATTCGGTAGATAACGATGTGACAAATGCCATCAATGTCAGATTTTCAGATAGCTATATCAATGAATACTGAAATGCTTTGTTATTTTCACATTAAAATTTATAACTGATTATCGGTACGACCTCTCGTCTACACATTGAACAACAAGAGTGTAAGGAGGCTTTATTTATCCTTGAGCCTAAAAGCCAACCTCCCGTGCTCGTGCTACACCCTGCCAAACAAAGGATGAGGCCACGGCGTACGGTCCCTCCTGTAGCAGCAGGTCGTTGGGCTCTGTACCATTCAGTTTAAAACCGCCGATACTTTCGTGGTGTTGGGTTCTTTGGTTCGTCATGTTAGCTACCACCTTCCATTTAAGACCGACCGTGTTTCATACGTGTTTCGGTCGCAGCGTCGGAGAACCTGTAATAATACGGGTCCCCCGCTTCGTTATCGCTCGACAACCCCTCAACAACCTTTGGTGTCACTGATGTCCATGGGCAATGATGACCAACTAACCAACAGGTGGCTCCTCTGTTCTTTTGTCGACTACATATGTAAAAAAAAAACAAGGCCGATTCATTTATAATTCACTGAAGAAATTTATATTAATGTAAAAGGCTACGGTGGAACAGTAGAACACAATTTTAATCTCAAGTAAAGAAAGTTTGTGGATTAAAAACGGTCTTATATCGGTTTTGATAAGAAAATTACTTGTTAACATACGGTTAACATTAAATATTGACGTGTCTTATCAATATCAGTTATTCAAAACCGGAGTTATACTGAAACGTAAAGAATAGTGAGATTATCAACAACTAAAGATTTTAACAAGAGATAAACCGACTTCAATATTTGTAGGCGAATTTCTTGGTTTCATCTCCTAATTTTGACCCTTATGTGTGGTATTTTTTTCTTCAAATTTAAATGAGACCAAACGGGAATACCAAATCGGTTAATAAGTGACACAGTGTAGATGAAAAAATATAAAAAAATACAATCAAATTGAGAACCTCCGCCTTTTTTGAAACCGGTTGCAAAATCAATCTAATTTAACAATAAATTGATTGTACAGCAACGAAAGTGAAATATACAAACAGAATAAAAATAAACCCATATCACGTACTATAAAGCTGACACCGTAGCCATGGGAAGCGTCACACATATCACGTGATAGTCTCGACCGACAGTGAAATCTGTAGCTCGTGCCAAATATATTTACGTAGTTTAAATAGCTTTTATTGTTACATGTATCTTATTGGTTTATGGTTTAGATGATACAAATATTTCAGAAATGGAATACGACTAGAAAAAGAACTTAAAAATAATTATTTTTAATTTCAAAAGTAGTTAATTAAAATTATTTGAAATACTAAGCAATCCCATTATATTATTTTAAACCTAATTGAAACAAATTTATCATTATTAATTATCGTACTGTTACTAAGACGGCTCGATTAGTCTTCATGCAATTGTTTCAGAGAATATTTAAATAAATGCTAAAAATATCTTCTATTCACCTGCCAGGGGAAATTTTTAAACTCTCCGTTATGACTAACGACGAATCATCAATCAACTCATCACGACTTCGTATCTCAAGGTTTATTATATATTGTTGCTACTGCTTAACGCGTACGTTTCAGAAATTGTGGACATATACAAAATCCTGTGATAACGCAAGACTCTAGTGAAATCGAATAATAAACGATAACTTACCATGTTAGGCTTCAGAAGAGTGCCCTCTAAGTAAACGTGGTGGTCGTTGAGCGCCTTGTACACGGCGGCCAGGACCACCTCGGTGACCTTTTGGGCACGGTCGAGGTCGTGCTCGCCTGATGGGTGGAAAATTTTATTACAACAAACAGCTCGGTTAAGTTGTTATCGGATTGATGATCTTTGTTGAACTGATTATATTTTTAACGTGACAATGATGAAAATTGTCACTCTTGAGTTATCAATGAACCTGCTTCTGTCGGTGTCCGGATGCACTGAAACCTATAATAAATAGTAACCAGCAAAGTAATTCAGTCGCGGTTGCAGCTAAAGACTTGGGAGTATTAATACTAATATAATCGAGGAAATTCGACGTTATTGCACAAAAAGTAATCATTTTATACGGTTTTTTAATTTGATATGTAGGGTTGGAAGGGGGGAGGGAAAGTCGCCACAATGCACATAAGCACAGTATACATCACTCCATGATATCGTGATGATATAGTAATGTAGTGGATTATCTAATTATTTTTTATTTATAAAAAAAGATAAATTAAGGATGATGCCAAGGAGATATAGTTTAACTCACAGTAATCACAATATACACACTACTCATTGTTTTACTTTTTTAGTAGAAAGTGCATTGCCGAGCCGATAAAACAACTAATGTATCCATTTTATCCTTAACAGTAACAGACTACAAGGCAAATGTATCAAGTCGATTTTCATGATTGCCTTGTACTTCATCAGTAGCAAAAGCAACACACAGCAAAATTATCTCACCATCAGGCAGCACCTCGGGCTCGACAATGGGCACGATGCGCTGGCTCTGGCAGATCGAAGCGTAGCGTGCGAGCACGTTCGCGTTCTCCATGATGGCCTGGTACGAGGGAGTGTTGCGGCCGATCTTCAGAACGCAACGCCACTTGGCGAAATGGCAACCGTCCTTCTTGTATTGGGCGCAGCGCTGGGCCAAGTCGTCCAGACCTGTGAAAGAGTTCCATTGTATTCGAACTACATACTACAAAAATATTTTCTATGTCTACCGCACATTACTGTAAAGTCGATATCTGTAAGTCATCTTGACGAGGCAACATAAATCTGAATTCCAAAGATCGGATAGCAATTGTTAAAGTTAATGCGGGTTCATTGTACCTACTTAATATATATTCAATATCAAGAACGAATAAACATTCCGAATTAAAATACGTGTTTTATACAAAACAGACGTAACGATTTTAAATTAGACCAAAGCTAAAGGATAATAAAGGAGTGAGAGAATCTTCTGCCACTGTTTATCGTACCCTGGGTGGTGCATTCGTCCTCAGAACCGAACAGCGGGACAACACCCTTGTCGACCTTGATGCCAGGGATGATTCCGCGCTTCTCCAAAAGAGAGACGAGGGGAGTGCCGTCATCAGCCTTCTGGTACAGAGTCTCATGGAACAGAATAACCCCGGAGATGTTCTCGCCGATGGCCTGTATATTTCAAAGTTGTTAGATTACATTATTTATAATTAATGAGTTTAATTATATTGCTTTATTTATTTATTTGTAATTAATGATTTTAATTTGTAATCTTCTTTCTTTACATAAAAGAAATCTGTTATGATTTTTAATCACATTTTTAATCAGTAACGACATGTGATAGAGTATTTTTAATTAAGTACCATTTTTTCCGCGTACATACGAAGATTTTTCTTTTCAATCTAATGAAATACACTTACCACATCTATGGTCGATATTAAAACATATGTATTTTAAAATTATATGTTTTAATATTGTGCTACAATAAACAAGGTGTATATTTTAGTTATATCGTAGGTACTATTAAAGTTAAGCCGATAAATATCGCGTAGCGGGCAACGACTCAAATTTATTGGTAAATTGTAAATTAATAACATAATTTGGGCAATAAATAAATATATATTCTATGTGTTATATAGTAAAATGCGATATAAATTAACTGGCAAATATCCAGATACATTTTAAATTTCGTCAATGGAATGTCTGAAGAATTTGAGCCAATTACATATTTTCCAACGCAACTTCGTCAGACAATCACGAATAATAAATTTCAATGAGCGTTTATTGTTTTTATCACACGCGACACATATACTGACTTGAAATGTGATTCCCTTCAAGAAAACAATGTCATTGTAATAATAATTATTTAAAAAACTTTCCACAGCTACAATTGTGGATAAAATAATTGTAAAATAGCATCGTGTTTTAAGAACATGATTATCAGTTTTATTGTATAACACTTCATATGGACTTTAAAATATGGATTTTGAGTCAAATTTTTAACCCTCATATTTTATTATAAATATAGTACCTAACATAATTTTTATAGCTTTACCCAAAACTACATGAAGCTTTTATGCGTGCATCAAAGCGATTTTTCTTGTTTTTATCACTACATTACCTATGGTAGGTACCTACCATTGATATCGTAGACCCTATGTACCTTCCTATGCCATCCAATTAAGAATATTAAGGTAGATAAATAAAACGACTTTATGGTGAATAAAAAAATAACTTACGGGATCAGTGGTGAAGAGCAATTGACGGTACTTGCGACGGTTCTCTTCAGTGTTCTCCACTCCGATGTCTTGGAGACGCTTGCCCATGGTCGCTGAAATAATACAGCTTATGTAAATCCTAACCTCTAACCATTTATTTGTTTATTCAATATTTATTTTTAGTCAAAAATTCATGTAGTCGTCAGATAGAAACTAATTCTAGGAATCTCTTTTAAGATTTTTGTCAACGTTTCAAAAGGTCTACCGTGGTGGTTAAACGCATTGTTAGATTACTTAGAGGCGTTCGAGGAAGAGTGTTAAGAGTAAACGCATTTTAAAATTTTAGACACACCCTATATTTATTGTCTTATAATATTTTGTGTTGGGTGATAACCCAGCCGCAATGGCTATAATGGCTAATAAGCCATGACGCAATGGCTAGATAGTACAGGTAAGATTTCGATTCGGTACGTAAATGCAAAGATCTGTAAAGATACCCCCGCATACAAATATCTAACGAGCTCCCTAATAACTCACTTCAACAATAACAATTTAGATAACTTGTTTACAACACTGATGGGGTACTTATCAGGGTCGTAATACTATTTACTTTCTTAGTACAACGGTCTTCTTTGAAGTTCCTAGTACACAGTCTAATAATGTTCTGATTAGTTATCAAATTGAAAACCATAAATATTTCTACCCACTTGTAAAATCTTAAGTGCTTATGTAATGATTTTGCACGTTAATAATACAGTGTAATATAAGTGGCTACTCTTTACGTGTATTCTTTATTCCATCTACCATAGCGGTCGTCACAAATGAAATTCTATTAATTAAAATTCCTACGACTTTTTATTTACATCCCATTTTACGCTTCAAAGTATTAAAAAGTCTCTCTTATGATTATATTTTTCGACGACAGGTAGGTATGTACATTAGCTGTACAATATTTTAATGTTTATATTATATTAGTATTACAGACCAAAGATTTTTTATAGTTCAACCTATATATAAACACATAAGTTTTATAACTTCATTACCAGTGGACTCATCGGCAGCGAGGATACCCTTTCCGGGAGCGACGATGGCCTGTGCAATTTTCTTCAGTTCCTCCTGGAGCTCAGGAGTAGGGTATTGGAAGTAGGTGCTCATTGTTGCTGCAACAAAGGAGAAAATTCTTGAAGCAATCAAATTTATATTTTTTTTTAATGTAAAATAATATTCAAATCGAATCAGTAATTCCAGAGACAAACAAATATAATTGATATCATTATAATATTGTAACACTACAGACTAGTATCTTGTACAAATAGCAGGTGCAACATTAATTTTTATTAGGCATTTAATAATTACAATGTTTGTCCCATTTTATTGTTTTAGAGGTTGTTGTAGCAATTTATTCACTGTCGTAAGAAAAAGTAGGCAAAGCTTTGTTTACTATCTTCATAACAGAACTATCATATTAATTTTTATTTTTTACTGCATGAGAAAAAAAAGAATTAAAAGCATCTTCCGTATGCAATCTCCCATAATGCAAGTTAAAAACGTGCCAAGTATCGTGTCAATCTGTTTAGTGGTTTCTGGTAATGTACATAAAAACAAATTAAAAAAGTTTTGCCTTCATATTGATAATAAAGTCTACCTACAAAAAAAGTATATTGAAAATTATTGTCTGTCTGTATGTCCAATGATAACTCAAGATCGGATTAAACAATCGTCATGATAATTGGTATGTAGTAAGAATATGTAATTCTGCAGATGACATGCTATATAACATATCAGTAAACCTACTGATGTCTGATCAAGGCAAAAAAATATGAAAATTTTACTAATTATGTATGTATAACTAATAGTGCAACCCGAACGAATTCGGATGGGGCCACTAGTTATTAATATAAATTAATAAATAACTAAAACAAAACATTAGAAACTGATGTAGTCTAAAAATATAGTCTAAATCAATTATATAGTCTAAAAAAATGCCCTGCTCATATGAAACCACACAGTCACTGCATTAACTCTCTGAGGGTGCTTAGTGAGGATTTCCTTTTGAACAAAATATGTATTCAATGCTCTGATATATAAATAAATAAAATATTTAATAGACTTCCATAATTCCCTGCTTCTTTGTGGTATGTAGCTCCAACAGTAAATGTTCAATCTAAAATTCATGTTTGGAAAGTTTACTTATTTAAATTTCAACCCTGATTCAGGTTAGCAACCGAAACCTACATAAGATTACTACCAGAGCAAAATTGCGAAAAAATTGCACTGTAAAAAAGAAATAAAAGTAATGAAATCAAAAGTCACTTACCTACAATTAGTTTTCAAGGAGTGCTTACTGAACAAGCCACCAACAAACACTGAGCAGTTGGGCAAGATGCCTGATAACATACTTAATAAACATGTTTGTGTAATTCTTGTTCTGGGTGACTGATTCAGATAACACAAAAATATATTGATATTTTACAACAATATCCTAACATAATATATAACATTGATATACTAATTTGATAAAAAAATAGGCTGTTACCAAACTAGGCCTTAATTAACAAGAAATATATTGTTTGGTTGTGAATAATCAAGTCAAGTACTTTGATCATAATATCTCAATGAATATGTGTGTCTCATGCAAATGTGTCTACTAAAAATACTATGTACATATAATTATAAAGTTTTATTAATGATTTCCAAAATCCCTTTTGCATTCACATAATTGATATGCATTTTACCACATGATCAGGTCATATAACATACAAATACAACTATCTACAAGTATACATAGCCTTTGTAAATGAAATAGTGTAACACAGAACAACTTTTACATACATTAGTGGGTGTGCCTTAATGAATACTGTCATCATACATTATTTTGAATGACTTAGCACAGCTCTGGTTATCAAGCTTTGGAGATTATGACAACATCTTTTTTTTTCTATCTGGTCTTAACAAAACAATGAAGGTTTAACCACAACTCTCAAAATAACAAATATGTAAATTATAAAAAATTGACTTGAGTTTAAAGAGGGTGAATTTCTTGGTTTCATCTCCTGTTAATATAATTGGTTTTGTTACCAGATACAGTAATTGGCTTTTCAATTATAAATAGCGAATATGTTGTATCTTACAAGATAAATGTATAGGCTATCAGCAATTTTATCTGACTGTAATATAAACTGATGACCACTAGATAGTTTTGAGTTGATATTTGTTATCATGCTATTTGCCATTTGCTGTAATTTGTATTACAGTCAATGACGGGTCAAACTAAAATGTTGTATGTTTGATAATGTATTTATTCAAAAGAAGTAATGAACAAACAATGAAACTTAGATGAGGCATTTGTAATATTTTTAAAAGTATAGTAAAGGCAGAAATTTTGTTGCATCAATTACAAAGAACACACTAGCGGAAATTCGTTGATTTCCAAAAATTTTTTTTCGTAATTAAGAAATTTTTTTACAAAAAAAATTAACAGTGTATTTTAAATAAAAATCATCCTAGAAGATTGAAACCTAGACCATCCGATGCAGTATTTTTTTCTGATTCAATCAATGTATATAACTCAGTTTTGCATTTTTTGAGATACGACAACAAGGTCGCTTTCCAGCATCAATATATATATATACTCGTAATAAGTCCATAACTGTGTTGCCCCTTCTGAGAACTGAGATGGAATCGTTGTAGTCTTCAGAAGCACAATCCCAAAACACCAGATTGTACAGTACTTAATTACTGATTGAATTCTTATTTGTTAATAGAAACATTTGCAAGTTCTAATTGTTTACAAATAGGATTTTTTGAGTGTAATTGTTATCTGCTTATGCTTAGTAAAAATTCAAATAACATAAGTTAATTTAAATAACGTAAGTAATAACTTATTTTACCTTTAGTTCCAAAACCAGGCTTCCAACCTGACTCTGGAGGTCCTTTACCCTTTTTACCTTTTGGTGGCATTGTTTATATTTTTATTTTATTTTGAAGACTTATAAATTTAAATACTGAATTTTGTACCTTCTCGACATTGGAAATATTTTATCAAAATAAGAAACAACTCACCAATAAAATATCAAATCCTTCAGAATCGACAGGTAAATCAAATTTGGAACTAGACACTGTCATAAAGTCATAATATGACTTTTTGCAGTATGTTATAGTGAAGTGCATAACTACTGTACTGAAGTTAAATTGAATGATAATATATTTTTTGGAATTTTATTGGAATCAATACAATAACAAACCTAATTAAACTATTAAAAGTAAGGTGCTTACTTCGTTTCTTTGCCATTAAGGTATGCATGACCATAAAGGTCATTCATAGATTATTAGTAACGGCGGACTTAATCTTTTTAATGATTCTAAAAGTTAATTTTTTAGTATATAAGAACCTAGACCAAAACGGCAATAGAAAGAAACAAACAGAGTAGCAGTGGCTGTGACCTTCAAAGGTCACAAACATTATTACAAATAACTATTACGTTTTGATTGATAAGTACACTCATTATGTACACTTGCAGTTTAATTAATTATAATTAGAAATTATTGAATCACGACTAAAAATTCATAAATGAGAGTTTAAAAGTCTAGCTTTTCTTTGAAACATGTTATATGCTAAATCTTCTTTACAAATTTCTTAATATAATTATTCAGTTAAATATTGTTTTTATTTCATCTAGTCGCTTAAATAGTCATGGGCTGACTGACTTAAATGTTTCATTTCTTATTTATAACTATTTTTATAAACTTTTTGAGAAATCGTATTATTATTATTTAACTTTTTAATTACTTATATAAAAATTAAGATCTGTTTCATGAATTTCTACTATATAATTTCACTTTCATTGGTAATATTACATCACTATTACTGAATTAAAACACAAAATCGGTTATATCAATATCGATTGCCCAGCATTACGATAAATATTATCATGTAGAACGAATATTATCTAAATATTATCGAATTAAAATATACTTACATTTTCAATTAAACGTCGGTGAAGGATATAGACACTCCCGATGTAAGGTACAACACAACTGTCAAAGTCGCTACTCGAAGAGGACACGACGAAAGGTCATTTGAAGGTCTGAACGCACGCAATCACAATCACACACAATTCAATAACTGAACTGCTTTACCGACGTATTTTAGCGTCATCTGTCAAATAAAGATTAAAGTTCTTGTTACAGTCTTAAGGCTGGATGATCGTTTACTACATGGTTTTATATAAGCAACATAGATGACGCTGTTTTAAAACATTTCAATATCAAACTAAATCATTCTGTTAAGAGTTAACATAAAGGGTGGCGCGCGGAAATTAGAGATGGCGGTACAAAAGTTCCCAAAGGAAAAATATGAACATTGAGTAGGACACGGTTTACAGTTGAGTTTTTGTTACATAGATAAAAAAAATGTATATATTTAAGTTTATTGACAGTATACGTTTTCTGAATTAATTGTTATTGTAGAATCTTTATATTTATGTGCCGCGGCTAATCAGTATATTAATTTTTATATTTGAAATTGGTTGTATTTTATTTATAGGGTGGAAGACGCCGTTAATGTATAAATCGTTTGTACAGGGCAGTAGTGACATCAGATCAATAATTATATTATTAGTAGGTTCTGTGAAACTGAAATATTTGTGTGGGAAGCCATAAAATGTTCATGCATACATATACCAAAATAACATTTTTTACAATTTTTATTTGTCTGTCTGTTTGTTCCGGCTAATCTCTAAAACGGCTGGACCGATTTTGACGGGACTTTCACTGGCAGGTAGCTGATATAATAAGGAGTAACTTAGGCTATTTTTATTTCTACTAAACAACTTTTTTGTTAAATTCCACGCGGACGAAGTCGCGGGCACAGCTAGTACAAAAATAAATTTAAAAGGCCGAAGACAGCCGAGGCATAATTTATTGCGAAAAGCATCAAAGAATATCTGTACAAAGTATTTTGTAAGATCGGGTTATCAAGTAGGTATTTACAATAACATTATCTATATATATCCATATATTTATTTATTAATCAGTTAAAACTACTATATTACGAGTGACGTTTATTTTACTCGTATTATCATTATGTAATTAGACCTGATGTAATAAGACAGTTCTATTGTATTGGGTTATTCGTGAGCCTAAAGTGATCGCTTGGACTTGTAACAAGTATTATCCACTGTTAGATAATTAAATATTTTGGGCACAACTATACCTGTTTACTATTTGTAAGTACAACTTTTATTAAAGCTGTGTATAATTTATGAGGATTTTATAATTATTAAAGTTAACACAATAATGTGCTACCAAGTTCGTATCTTAGTACTCATCTAAATGTATTCGGATATTTTTAAAAACAGTTATAATAAGTTGGTACAGAGTTCAATGACGCACCGCTTATTCTAGAATTAAATCTATCTAGGTATATATCTAAACATGCTATGTTCATTATACGTTGTAACATTTATGAATAAAAATTATATTGTGTAAAATTATGTTTAGGTGTATAGAGATTAACATGATAAATTTATGTAACGTAAGATAGAAACGATTCTCAAAAACTTAAACATGCATTTTTTTTAGTTTTTACATACATACATGTAAATATAAAAAAATTATAAAACGCCTCATAAAAATAAATAGCAACTGTTTCACATGCGGTTATTATCGTGAATGTGAAGACATCAAACTTAAGACTATTTGCCATTTTTTATAATTTAGAGAATATTTTACAAGTTGTATATTACTTTTTAATTTTTTAGCTTTTATTGTATTAATATACAATGGGTGAAATTGGAAAAGCAGGTTTAACGCCAGTGGTATTAATTGCCAGTCAACTCTTAACGTTATTGAGCTATACGGTGGAACTGAACAAAGTTAAAATTACTACTCAATGTTTTTTTACTTTGTTTATATATCAGTATCGTATTACCAAAGGTTATCTGGAAGAAATCGCTGGTAAAGCGAATGGGGCCGCCATTTATATGTAATGTGCAATATAAAAATAATATATTATATAAAAATGTACAATGTTTTATCACAATATGTACTTAGTGTGCATAATAAAATTGATTTGTATTAATGTATATGCTTAATTAACTACTAGGGAAATACACTTAGTACAGATAAAAAATATTAGCTTACGTCCAATGAAATTGCTAGTTTAGTATAATTGACTAGTAACCGGTAGTCGCTCCGCTTCGGGGAATATGTTTGCATCGTAGTCGCATCAAAATATTGGTACACATTTTTGTGAGGCGCTTCGAGTTTACTCTGTTTTGTTCTTTCAAATGTCAGTTTTTGGAGTTTCTTTAAATTATATTTATTATAGTTACTATAAGAAAACACCAAAAGATTTATTAATCTCTTAACAACTTCCATACCAAGATGTATCGTCTTCTACCGTTTTCATATTTACTACACACATTCTAACCTAGTATGAGGCATGTAAATCATTCCACCTTCGTCATTATTTTCAAATCATATTATCGCCTTATAAACTATACAGTGTTGTTATGCAATCAAAAATGTAATTATAAAATTATTCTAGAGCAATGACGACATTCTTTTCGTATCCCCCGGTGGAGTTGCAAGATGAACTAAAGAAAACTGCTGAAGCTATTGTCGCTCCCGGCAAAGGTATCTTGGCCGTTGATGAAGCTAATGGTACGTTTTTAATTACCTTCAACGGTTCAGTGAACCACAATTGAAACGTCAAAAGTTCTATTAGGTGTATTTTAAAATTGTACCGTTAATAGCGAATTGTTCATTTCGTTTGAGATTGTTCTCGCTAAGAAATTTCAGACGCGATCGGTATTCAGGTGGGTGTCGGTTAGTGGCATAATTTCTAAAGCTCTCTCATTTTTCGCTCGATTGTAACGATTAAGTCATATCGGAAGCCATCGGGAGCATAAGAATATCTACTACTTAGGTAGCCTGTTAAACCTTTCACTTATTTACCCTGGAACAGCATGTTCAAGTATGGTCTAAGCGTTCTGAATTACGATGAGACTAATGCGGTGAGTCGCTTTAGCACTCATTAGGATTGAAGTAATCCGTCACAATCTATTCCGGTTGAGCTCTGCCAGGAGACTTATTCGAGACAAGATCGAGTTACGAATTGAACTGATACGGACTCTTTCCAATTTGCATTTATGAACGCGGGCAAACGTAGGATCGGTCGGTGCTGCAAATAAAAACTTGGATCGTGAATTAAATCGAACAGTTTAGGTTTAAAATAAAAATAGTGGTATTAATTTTATCCAAAAATCAAGCATAATTAGCGCATTGCACAATTGTTTTTCCTAGCCTGGGGTCTTTTCCAATATTTAGGAAGTCTATGGTACGAAAGCAAAGTACAGCATAACTGACTTCTGAACACCCAAATATTATGCGCTTTTTTGTAATTTTTGCATCAGCGGCTGATGTTGGTCAAATTTACGAAAACGTTTTCCCACACAATAGGATAATGCCATGTATTGTCTAGCCCTAAAATAATAGTCGAACAACTTCATCTTTAATACAACATTTAGATTTTGTTATGATTGAACTTGTCGATATAAATAAATATTTATGAATATTTTTTTTGTTTTATTTTAATTTTGTCAAAGTAACCCTCTCTGCTTTGGTTTATTTAAGGTGATTGGTTTATGGGTTTCATTAAAATCGCTTTTTATTTATATTTTGAAGATTCTGGTACCTTTGATCGACATTGATAAGTTCCGGGTAGCCGTAATGCAAAAAGCAACCTTAACAAAATAGACAAATAATTGAATATATTTTTTGTCTTTCTTTATAAGTATTTTATTGATTGATATATTTTTTTCTTTCGACGAGTATATGAAACTACACTCACTATGTCATATTGAACCATAATGGTACCAAACCAATAAGGTATCAACCGATGTATATTTAACTTAAATATGGCCCGTTTTGGTGTCTTAACTCTTTTTTAAATTATGCTTCCATGGTATTACCACAGAATCCGATCAATTAAAAAAAAATTTATTTTCATTAATTTTTATGCGTAGCTTACACTTGACCATTGATTACAACAGAGTTGATTTCATAAAAAAATACCAAATGTTTCCTAAGCTGGTGTCATTGATTTTTTTTTGGTTTTATCCATTCAATAAAATTATTTATTATATCCTTTTTATTTCTTTTTCTTCCTTTAATTCGGTCTGGAGTTGCGTGGTCAGGTGAGCTCCAAGCCTCTTGTGAGAAAAGCTCCGTGCCGAGTAATTGCCATAATTATGACTCACTTGTAATTTGAAAATAATAGACACTCTAGTATATAGTAAAAATAGAGCAGAACACGTTCTATAAGGAAGGAAATTAAATATATCTAGTTATTATTATCTATCTACGTAATAACATTACGTCACATTAATAATTATTATGTTACATGAGGTATATATTTATCGTAAATATAAATAACACAATATCCTGTGAGCTAAACTTTTGATGAATAATGTTTATAACGTGTTTATTCCTTTTTACGAATCTTACTGTAACGCTCTTTCTATGGTGTTTCCAATGTGCATGATCTGCGGTGAACACATACGATTACATTGCTTAAGTTTATAAATAAAAATTAAATTAATTATTAAATTATCATTATTTATTAAATATTAATAAATTTTTAATTATTGCTTAAGTTTATAAATAAAAATCAACTCCCACATGATGTATGGAAGATCACCAGTTGAGAACCGATCGATCGGCTGTGTTTTGTCGCGTTCGTAATTAAAAGTCAGATAACGTTTGTATGACATTTTATTTTTGAAAAATTCACTAGAAAGTACAGAAATTTGGATGGTATATTTTTAATAAAAAATTCAGTAAAAATGAGACGTTGTAAAGATCACTTGCTTCTTATTTTCAACATTAGTAAACCGGTAACCGGTCGACGTTGTAGCGGGTCACTATAAATAAATATACAAAAATAATTTGGCCGTATTGGGGCAGCTTAGAATAAACCCCCATGTTGGCAGAACAGGGTGTCGTAAGAGGCGACAGAAGCCAGCCTGCTTGGTGGTAGGGGTTTGCGTATGAATTATATTATCAGTATTATAAGTTATTAATATTGTTATTGGTATTATTATCTTTCCGTGTGGCCTGCCTGGTTGGCTATCACACTCCTGTTTGAGTCAGGCGCCAAATATCTCGTCGTGTTCCGGCTGCGAGCTTGAGGGCCAGTGCTCTGTCTTATCATCTTCTCGTTTCCTGGCCGAGAACGCATTAGTGAAACCTTCGGTCTTGCTGGTGTCCATGGGTGAAGGCGACCACTTACCATTGAGTAGCTCGTCTGCTAGTTTGTCGGCTGTTATCATAAAAAACCGTTAAGAATTTTTACCTACCGTATACGCAAAGGTACACAGATCATAGAATACAAGTAAACATATTTAATTGTTACCAAACAGTTATTATTAATTTGTTAACAATTATAACCAAGAATAAGTAACGGTTGTTTCAGATGCGAGAGCTATTTAAAAGCGTAAGGCATAGGTTTTATTTATTGATTATAAGATATATATTTATTGACAAAAACATTACATTCAACACCTTCTTCTCCTTTATTTGTCAACTGATTTTTTATGTACCTATAACAAAATTTGATAACAGAACGTTATATGGTAATGATCTAATTTCAGCCACTAGTCTAAGAAAACACTAATTTTAGGTTATTGCTGAGCTAGAATCCTCCCTGATGGTTACTGGCCATGCAGCCTTAGATGGTGATGTGCACTTTCGACTTAAGTCATCCACTTTATAATCGATGGGGAATAACGACGCAGGCAGGGTGTTACAATCCTTCGCGGTACGCATAACAAATGATGAAGCATAGCGGCTCGTTCGTACAGGAGGGAGAAAAGGACTCTCGGTGGGTCGAGTCGTTCGATAGTGGAAAGGACAACGAGGAATTAGGTCATGTAATTCCGTCGCACATTATTCAAAATGTATCAAATAGAACACCGAGAAGTTACTCAGCGTATGTACTCGATTCTTTGATGTTTATCTCAACCAATTCTAGATTACCTCACCTCGGAGCCCAATGCTGTTAGTGACGTTTGACAGCACTTGGAAGGTTTTATTTAAAGCAATTGAGAGCGGAATACTAGGGCATAGAAGACAAAATTTGTCTGTATGTCTGAACACTATAATCTAAGAAACTACAGCAAGAATTTTGTGAAGAAGAATTGAGTGATTCATGAAGAACGTTTAGGTGTATTTGATAGACGTGAAAAATTTGTAAAACTCGATGAGGATCGAGCCCAGCAGTGGGACAATATGAGTTGTAATGATGATGATGAATTATTATAATCCTGTTTGTTTAACATAAAGAAATCATCGCTACATAAAAGGCGCCATCAAAAATTTTGTTTTTAGCTGGAAAATATTTTTCGCATTCGGCTTTTTGGCGTCCCTTGCCTTCTGGCGCCCAGAGTGATCACTCCTGTCGCTCCATACCAGTGCCAGAGCCATTTCAACCTCCTTCACCGACAGTGGGTTTAGCCTTTAGCAATGGTGGAAATTTGCTATCAGATGGACAGTACTAAACGACCCGTGCATTCAATCTAATTTATAAGAACTTGAAAGAAACGGCGTTGCGTTTATAATTTTTCTTGAATATTTAGTGTATATTTTTCTTAAATATATATATATTTTGTTATTATTATATTATATATTATTATTATATATATTATTATAATATTAGATATATATTTTGTTATTTGCAGAGGGCATTGGAAAACTTCTAGTATCTGTGGGCTTAGAGAATACGGAAGAAAACAGAAGAAGATATCGTCAACTGCTTTTCACTGCTGATGATGTAAGTATTGTCACTAGTATTACCAAGAGAGAGTGCGTATTTTGGGAATTTCTGTATTCTGTATATGTAGAAGGTAATCCTCTAAATCACGGCACGCTTACGTAAAATTCTTAAACAATGGAACTATATATTTCAGATGGATATAGGATATATATCATGTATAAATTAGCATATTGTCCAACCCGAACGAATTCGAGGCGGGCAGTTTGTGTATACATATAAAAAATTATAACTGTTCGCTTTCTGTACATGAATGATATACGATAAAAACTATTATTAGGGGCCTTTATCAATGCAATATAACCCAAAATACAGTTGTTACAATTTTTGTCTGTTTTTTTATGACAAATTAATCAGTTGTATAAAGCAGTATTCAATAACCAAAAAGTATTATACAAAGAAAAACATTTTCCCCGTACTTACCATTCATGCAGTACGTAACATTAACGCGTTAATGACTTGTGAAACGCTCGCACATACTATTTCACTTGTGAATCTACAGATAAATCTTCAGGGGGTATATGTGGGGCTCAGCCGGGCAAGAGCATGCCTTAATTAAAGTGTTGATAATTTATCAACGAATTTACTTATTACTCTTGAATTTTCAAGTGTTATTATCTCTAAAGCTTTTTCAGCTTCGTATACCCCATGTAAAATGAAACTATTCTGGAATTCATCGTGTGTGTCTGTCTGTTTGTCTCCTACCCCGATTTTCTTTAACTACTGATCGTAGAAATTTGAAAAGGGCACGTGTAGATTTTAATGACTGTCATCGGCAGATGATTCGTAATTAGATTAATTCTGATTTTTTGGGTCAAATTTGGAGTGTTCTGTAAAAACAATTCAAGCGCGCAAGTCACGTTTCAAATGAGAGTCCGTTTTGAATATTCGTAGTTGAAAATTGATAAAGATACTCCAAAATTGGCCTCTTTCATCGCAATCGGAGACTATAGAACTTAAAATTGTGAAACAAATATTGAGTATAGGTTTTTGCTCATAGTTTGTACGCAAACATTAAAATCTCAAGTCCTTGGATTGCACGAGATATGGAGAGTATTAGAAAATGTTAACGGCAGCAACTCTATACCGTGTGATGCCAACTTAATTGGTTTTATTTCAGAAAGTATATTCGTATGTAATAATATAATACTGTTACGTGTCAGGATCCGTAGGCTCAAAAAAATGCCACAATAGTTCCGCAGAGACTTTATTTTTCTTCACACACACTTCACAATCACAGTTACACTCGTAGATCGCAGGTATTCACTTCGTAGGGAGAGAACTCTTCACTTCGTATCCGGAGACCGAATGCCTTGTGGCCGACCCTGCCCGCTATTTATATCGATTTCCGGGCTTCAGTAAACAATAGGAATTCCCGGAAATCGACATAACAATAGCGGGTCAGGTAACAACCCCATTTCGGCCCTCGTCTATGCTAATCTCGCCGCTTTTGCTTGAGGCATACAGGCCAGATTGGCCTGGCCTGACACAGGTAGTTTTTTATTACTACCTGGGTTTCTCTTTTATTGCCTCTATTGTTTGCCTCTATTGTAACGGTCGACCACCCTTCTAGAGACTTCGCAAGCCTGCCGACTTCGAGAAGCTTCGTAACAATACTTTAAAATAAACATATTATAATGATAAACACTGCAGATGCATTGGAAGAGACATTGCTAGATTCGCTCCTAGCTCCGACGGTTAGTATCAATGGCAAATGACTAGCCGAATTAAGTAACTTGAAGCAAGAGCTGTATGTAAAGGGACGACCTCTAACAGCAGATTTTTCTAAAAAATTTTCGTTCTTCAGAGGACACTTACAGCTATAAGTCCGAGTTATTGTCGCTTGATACTCGTAATTGCGTGTTAGTCATGCAGCCACATTGATTGTCTAGTTTTGGGATGGTATAAGAACTTCTAATATTTGTGTTGGCCATAAACTTAAGGTTGGCTCAGAAACCTTAAGCAGCATATGGGTTATGATACTCATAAAATGTTTCTGGTTTGGTTTAAGAAACAGGATTGTAGTGACACAGACAGCTAAAGAACTTGGTTATCATGGAGAAGTATTGTAAGGGTTCAACTTTATTTATTGATCAGCAACATGTACCAGAAACAGAAAAGGTTGGCTTAAGTTTCTGAATGGATTTAACGGAATCAACCTACATCCTTGTGATCATTGAAATAACGATAAGAAAATCTTAAGTAAAATAATTCATATTGTCACAGTCATTAATTATAATTGATATGTATTTTAGTTTTAAATGCTTCTCCTTAAAGTGAATTTCGAAAATTATCCATTTGGGATTTTGTGTCTGGTACTATGTTGTAACCGATGAGTTGTATTAATATTGTATGTATTAAAATGCCGTGATTAAACTTACATTATGTGGCTTATTCACTCAAAGAAACTGGTGAGTAAATGCCATGGCAAATAATTTTCCTAAGTACAAAGTCTCGTCTCTAAGTTGTTAGTTCGTTCATGTAAAAGAAATTTTGTTTATTCCACCCGCAACAAAAAAAAACTTACTACGGAGATGAGTATAATGATTACCATTAACTAATACTATGGTTTTATTCACGTCCACGGTAGCTATCGCCACTGATAATCGGTCATTGCTTGTCATTAATATTACAATTTATATTGAAATCATTTATGCTTGGCACGCGGTGGCAACCAACAGTCGAGAGCAAACACTATGTTAAATTTACCCCGTCCGAAACTTTGACCCAAGGCCCTCCACACGGCATGTAGGATCACGTAGGTGTTAATAAGTTTCTAATATGTACGTAACAGAAACCTAAAAAAAGTTAGAGCTGCGTGCTGGATTTCAATGCAAATTGTGCGAAAGCTTCTAATTTCTTTTAATTCTTCTAATTTCCTGGCCGACAACGCATTAGTGATGCCTTTGGTATTGATAATGTCCATGGGCGACGGTGACCGCTTACCATCAGGTGGCTCGTCTGCTCGTTTGTCGGCTATTGATATAACAAAACATATGCGTATTTAATCTTTGGGTCTATTACATTGCAGACGTTACAAGAAAGCGTCTCTGCTGTGATCCTTTTTGACGAAACAGTTTACCAGAAAACTGACGATGGAACTCCATTTATAAAGGTCCTGGAGAAGAAGGGCATAATACCTGGAATTAAGGTCGATAGAGATGTAGTCCCACTCTACTTGTCGGAAAATGAGGTTACCACACAAGGTAATGGATCAGAAAACGAGGGTTTTACGTTTTGGCCGAGAGTGATTTGACATACAACATTACGTAATTTTTTTGGCTCGCAGTTTCCTAATAACCCTAACAAAGAAATGGAAAGTGTGGGTTTTCTAGCGGCATATCTATAACCCAAATGGTGTACGAATTTCATGATGATTCTTTAACTCTTCTATATGATAATGGAGGCATCACCGACGATTTGCTGATTAAAAAATAGGCAAGGGGCCAGCTCCCTAACTAGCTCACAATTGCAATCGAATCACATGAAACACGTTTCACGGTCGATTATATAAGGAAGATAGTATATAGACGGCTACGTAATGAACCCTACCATGCACGAATACGTATCATCTTCAGAACTCAACTGCATGTTACAGAGTTCAGTGACCACCAATAAGAGGGACAGATTGTTGAACACAAGCAAAGAAAGATTTTATTGAAGGTTGGATGAAGATTTTCATCACAAACAAAATTCACCTGTCAATGTTTTTATATTCTATAATAATTTATGTTCTATGGATTGTAATAAATATAATTTTCACCAGTAGTTTTATCATGTAAATGTACTGTACTGTGCTTTCTTTCTTACCTTCTTCTAATTTCCTGGCCGACAACGCATCAGTGATATCATTGGTTTTGCCGATGTCCATAGACGACGGTGACCACTTACCATGAGGTGGCTCGTCTGCTCGTTTGTCGGCTATTAACATTAAAAAAAATGCCAGCAAGGGCTGCACAAAAACAGTTAGTTTTCTTCTCAAAACAATTAAAGTTTACGAACAATAATAACGTAAAAAAAACTCATACATCACAGTACAAAGCATTTTTAACGGCATTTATATAAATATTAATAATGCATTTATTTAAATAGCCGATGAATGAGCAGTCATATCACCTGGTGGTAAGTGATCATTGCCGGTTGATACAGATCCACAGCATCAAAGACATCACCAACACGTTGTGGTTCAAGACAGAAAACGACACAAATGATGTTTACCACTATGATTAAAGGAACACTTTTTGAAGGCTTGGACGACTTGGCGAAACGCTGTGCAATCTACAAAAAGTCAGGCTGTCGCTTCGCCAAATGGAGATGTCCGCTGAAGATCGGAGAGAATACGCCTTCAGTACAAGCTATCGGCGACACGGCCCAGGTGTTGGCCAGATATGCTTCCATATGCCAAAGCGAGGGCTTAGTACCCATTGTGGAGCCTGACGTTTTACTTGACGGTAAGTGCTGTAGGAGATTAGATGCATAATACATAATTATTCTTCCACGGATCTTTAAGTCAGAAAAAAAAAACTAAAGATAATATTTTAAGAAGGTATAGAAAATAGAAGAAATAATAGTTAAACCAGTAAAAAAAAATATAACCAGAAGGTTTTAATCTGTAATTTTTATTATCTGTATATACTCAATATTTCCTTGAAGTTTATAGGAAAGAAAACGAATGTTGAATTATTAGTGTTCCATTTACCGTTGCCCTAAATAATACATGACATCAATATTATAAAGTTCGTCTCAAGATTCGTGAAAAGGTTTATCCCACAGATTCAATGGAATGCTATCAGTGAATAAATGTCCCGGTCATCATAGTATTTGTGATCGCCTAAAAAGTACCTTGAGATATGAGCGCTTGGAATTATCATCGAGCGTTAGTCACTTGTTACAGTTTGTGTTATTGTTCTTTACAAATTAATGTGTATATGGAATGAACCGGCAAATAAGTAGACATACGTCATATCTATGTACATATCTATACGTCCTTAATGCAGGAGCCGTCGACCCTATGTTAAACAAACACGATATTGTAGCCTCTTGGTTATCTATCCTGAGTCTTTAACATTGCAACTGACAGTTAAGCAAACCTTATCATTATGCGAGTACACCGAGAGTTTAATTGGTTAGTATAGAACCCAAGAACAGATTTCAGTCTACTGAAAGTACAGTGTACTCAGTACAGTGTACTCAGTACAGTGTACTCAGTACAGTGTACTCAGTACAGTGTACACTGTACTGAGTACACTGTACTGAGTACACTGTACTCTAGTACACCACGAGCTAAGGAGGACCGTTAGGCTTTAAAGACGTAGTATTTTACACTCCAAACTTAACCGTTCTACAACCATACATGAATTTTTAGTAGCATTCATAATATTACAATCATAATATTACTTTTAGTTAATTATTTTAAAATTAATGATCCAATTAGCACTACAATATCAACAATATTATTTAAATTCGTATGTTTTCTAGGTTTTATTTTAGAACTAGGGGTTTATCACGACATCCTTTGGAAGCAACAATTAATTATTAAACATATACACTTGAAATAAAGCCTATATCCAGCCGGAATAATGTACAATGAAAAATGTACGTATGAAACGGTAAAAGAAATTTTCAAATAGGTGCCGTTGTTTTGAAGATTACTTTCCGCATATACTAAGTCAGAAAATTCGCACTCTTTTAATAGCACTAATGCAGATAAAAAAGAACTTTCATATTTCACTGATCACTACCGCATTTATCGTTTATTAAATTTCCATTCGGCTACACTAATAATAATGAAGTTTGGTATCAAAATACACAATTGATTTTATGATTTTACCAGGTGACCATGACATTATAAGGACGCAGAAGGTGACAGAAATTGTTTTAGCGGCAGTATACAAAGCATTGAGCGATAACCACGTTTTCTTGGAAGGAACTCTACTGAAACCCAATATGGTAGGTTATTCACTGAATTATAGGGAGTATTTTTATTCATTAAAAAATGTGTGCCACCTAGTATTGAGATAAGGTTGGGTTTTGAGTTTTCAGCGCCTTCTGCATACTTCTTCTTGTTAATGAGGACTACTGCTTAGTACTTCACTTCGTTGCCGAAGCGCGCATCGGTTTACCGATTATTGACCAACCTAAATGTCGGACGTACTTGTGATACTTGCGAGCCTTGCGAAAACACTCAATAAATTGTGCCATTTGTATTGGCCCGTCTATGATCAAACTAGCTACCGCGGTCAAAGTTGCTCAACTCGATGCCGATGCTAGATTACTTACCATTAATACAAACTATCGGGCTATGAACCCTTTACATTGTTCACTAAATTAAGTTTAAAACATCATCAGCCAACTTTTATGCCAACCCTTCTGTTTGTGCTGCATTCTACTATTTAACGAACGAGGAAATAGCATCAGGTTCCATCAATGGAATCGTTCGTTCATTCGGCAACCACAGTCGATAATCCAACCGATCAACGAGCCGGATGATAGTTTGTGTACAACCGTTTACTAATATTTGACAGGTGACACCAGGGCAGTCGTGCTCCAAAAGAAACAATCCAAAGGAAATTGCCATTGCGACGGTCACAGCATTGCTTAGAAGCGTTCCAGCTGCTGTGCCAGGTTATTTATAAATATAATTTTATGTATCATTCTGGGCTGGTAATAAAAAGTAATAATGACATAAATTGAGATTTTCCATTTCTTATTATTATATCTCTAAATTGTTTAATATTATTATTTATTTTAATAACCAATATACCTAAGGCTCAACAAATCATTGCCAGAATTTATATTTAACATATTTCCGCTATAGTTGTATTCATATTGACTTGTGTTAATTCCATGGTATCTCTGTAAACCTGTCGTAAACTTTCAGGGTACATGGTCAATTCGCAGTTGAATGGTATTTTTTTTTATCTTAGGATTTTAGTTAAGAGAAGCATTCCATCTTTTCAGTTGGTATAGCAGTTCTTAAGAGTACCAGTCTTTGAAACATTTCAAATATAATTACTGCAACATAGCAGCGACTACGAATATCAGTTAAATTGACTACTTCTATGAAAAACCCCAAGATATAACAACTTTTATGTTATCTTCAGGTATCGCTTTCCTGTCCGGGGGACAAACTGAGGAAGAAGCTACTTTGAACCTAAACGCAATAAACCAGTCCAGCTTGAAGAAACCCTGGGCCCTAACATTCAGCTATGGCCGAGCTCTACAAGCATCCGTCTGGAAGGTCTGGGCTGGAAAGGAAGAAAATGTAAAGAAAGCACAAGCTGAGCTAGTGAAACGGGCTACGGTAATTATTTAGTAATTTTTTTAATGACGACATACTTTGTTTGTTATTTCTTGTGCGTTCTGCGAAGACATGGGCTAATCTGCTATCGTTAGTGTTCCTATGCGATTACAGTGTGGTTGAATTATTGAAGTCACAAGTGAATAAGCTTTTTATAAGTAAGTGCGCATTACCATCCATGGCTACATGGCTTCATATCATCACTTGGGACTTGACTAGTCAAGCATTAACTCACCGAGTGCACCAGAAACACTTCTTATGTGGTCTTTATGTTATTGTAGTTTATGACATACTAAGTTATGGTGTCCCCAAACAGAAATACCGAATAATAATCACATTAAGGAAAACTCAAATAAATAGCATATATATGCACATTGGATTATATAGCATATATATATTTGGAGATTTGGATATATACAAAAAGTACTAATATATTTATTCGATCCTGATTTAACAGAAACATTATATTGTATATAACTTTAATTTGTATACATAATAACGTCATCTCGCGAATACCTAATGAATTGTCCATTTAAAAGTTTAAAGTCCAGTTAAGGAAATGTCACTTTCTTTTCTATTTATAATTCACTTGGTTTTTCGATGGTAGTTTTCAAAGTGGGCAAAACAGAATATGATAGATGATGGAACATAAATATAGACGCACCAAGAAGTAATAGAAATCAAAACAGAAGAAAAATAAATGGAAATAATTACAAAAATATAATTTACGATATAAAAATAATCAGAAAAATTAAATAGATATAGATCCTTTATAGATAGAATATTCAACAAATTAGAACGCCTTTTCAATAACTGCATCCGATTGATTTATGTCTTAGGAAAATTTGGTCACTTTTCTATCTCAGCATCGACATGAGTTAAAATGACTCACTATACGTCATAAGCGTAGTTCTAGAATTCTCCTGTACCTTTTTCCTATTCTGAATAATCCTTTCAAGTCGCTTTACGTTAAGAATAATTTTCATGGCCGCTACGATTCTCACGATAGGTTCACAATCTTTTGTCTTTAAGTACCTAATTATATCTAACTCATTTCCTAAAAGCGTTTATATTTTGAGTAAATATATTATTATGTGTTACGTCTCGGAAAAAGGAGCATAGGACGGCCCCCGACCGGGTGGACTGACTACTTGAAAAAGACAGCGGGCATCCGCTGGATTCAGAGAGCTCAGGACCGATCAGAGTGGCGCAAGTTAGGGGAGGCCTATGTCCAGCAATGGACCTCCAAAGGCTGATGGATGGATGGACGGATGATATTACTATGTACGGATACATATAAAAATATTAAACCTAGTTCTAGATGTTACAATAAAAATAGATTTTATTCATTGAAATAACGCCAGAAATTTCCAGGACGTCTAGCACCTTACACAAGATATTACACAGTTCGTGGGAAAGGCAAGCTGACGTCAAAACTAACGTAAGCAAACAGGATATCGGGATGATTAATCAAAAGACGTGAAACATAATGCAACTATTTTACCGTGATAAATGCAGGCGCATGTTTAGTATTGCAATATATTTTAAGGAAAATATTGCATAATCGTCAGATGTAATTTATATAAAGATGCGCTAGTTTGGGTATTCCCTTAGTAATTTATGCTGTTTTGTGAACAAATTTACTTTATGACATGTTGACACCTATCTGACATGGATTATGAATATTAGATTTGAAACTTTCAACAGATCAATGATACTGGTCAAAAACAATTATTACGTTTTTAATTCATCTCATGCACAATCGTCATCTACAAAATGAAATTGATTAGATTTGCACTTAATTTTTCTACAATATTAAAATGGAGCATTTTTTATTCTTCCGTGGTCGAATACCAAAACGGACCCGTTATAATTTTACGCATGTTTGTACCTTACAGATATTTTTCTCGGCGAACTGGTTACTGGTAGAGTTACTAGGTGTATTCTAAGATACGCTTCATATTAAAGCAGTAATATTTATACAAATAATAACTACCAGAAAAGAAACAAAAAAATAAAATTTTAATGTTGATAGCCGTTGCCATCAGTTGCCTTTAAAGGTCAAAAATATTTCAAAGTATATTTAATATAATATGAATAGATCTTCAAATATTGTGTTAAAGTTTGAAAACTAGCTTTGTTTATAACTTTGGGGTGCAAGGGGTCCATCTACCCTTGAGCTCAAGTCATCCTCCTCTGCTCGTTGTGCACTCTACTGAATAATGGACGAGGTTATGGCGACAGGTCCCTCCTGTTCAAGCCCGCTAAGCTCTATTAAACTCAGTACAGTAACTCGACCTACTACGAACTCTATTGTTCAGTTAAATTTAATTTGTATCGTATAGTAGATTAGATAACCTTCTCTTTATAGTATTCTCTTTATATTCTTCTTTGTAGTAGATTAGATAAGATTCTTTTTTAAAACCATTTCTATTACATAAGGCCGAGAAGAACGGCCACGGCGAGAAATAAGCAAGGGGGTCACCTGATGAAAAGTGCTCTTAATGCCGATAATGCAAGTCTATAATAACACAAATATCATCGTTGCATTGACAGATAAGGGAAATAGGGACATCAATTCAAAACTATCTTATTGAAATTACAATCAAAACTCATCGAAAACTAGGCCGGAGTTAGCTGGCTAGGTAGAGAACCCTCGGCATGAGTATTTCGGTATAAAATTATATTGTGAGACCCTCAACATGACTACATTTTTTTTGTCCAATGTTTAGCGATGTGCATCACGAGCAGAGGAGTTGTCTTGGACCCACGGATGGAGATGGAAAATAATAAATACACAGTTATTTTTGAGACTGTCCAATTAGGTTTTCCTACAGGTCTCGAGAAGTCTTATATGTAAATGTCGATCGTTCTAACACCCTACATTCTTGAACAAAAGTATACTTGAACCAAGTTACAGTGAATTGGCAGGGGTTTTTCACCATCAATTCAGTCGAAACGTAAAAAGATTCCACGTATTGTATTGCGGTAAATTGTTAGAAGGTAGATAAATCCTTGAGAAGTGATTTGTCTGATCCATAATCATGCAGTCAGTTAAAATTTCTGAAGAATCAACATTTGTTTTTTACAGGCAAACGGTTTGGCGTCTCTTGGAAAGTATGAAGGCGCTTCCATAACTTCTGCAGCTGGGGAAGTATCCAACTTTAATAAAAACTACACATATTAAGGTAGTTAGTATGTGACTTTCGGTTTTTACAAGAAAAAGCATGCACAAAAATGTTGTTTTATTTATAAAGTATAACCATATGGAATATTCTATAAATTCATTACAAAACATTTATCGAATGTTTATTTTATTAGCTATGGATTCCCATTACCATGCTTCATTACACTTTTAAATTTATAGGCATATACGGTCAGCGGCGTTATATGTATTTCTTTTGGCTTGTATTTGTTTCCGATTTATCCGAGTTTCGATAGGATTCTAACAATTATTCGAATCGATTAATACCAAATAAATAAATTCTGACGTATCTTGAGCACAGAATTGAGAATTGGATTAAATTTCGAATATTTAATTGAAGCCAACGATTTGGCGAAGTGTGTTAGAAGAGTCGTATAACTTCCGATCGATTTATTTGAAGCTATATTTCTACAATATATCTGAACTACACAAATAGTAGTAGAAGCAAAAAAAATGTTGAATAAGTATATTTGCAAAATATATAAATGATAAAATGATTTTGTATTTGATGGTTCATAAATATATGTTATAATTTTGTAATCTTTCATCCTGCGACGCGACAATATAACGGATACAGTTCTCTCTATATACATATGAAATATTTATATATTAGGTATATTTATTTCACTAATCATAAAATATTAAAATAATTATAAAATATTTAACAATGTCATTTTCCCTGAAAATATTATCTGACGTCCTGCAAAATACTTGGAATTACTGACATGTCATGATAATAGTAACACATACTATAATGTTATTTGTTATTATTGTTTAAGGACATTTTATATTGTTGGTACAAACAAAATTTGTTGTGCAAGCTATGTAACCCGTCCTGGATCCCGGGGTGTACCGTGATTTGAATTAAATACCTGCAAATTTAAATTACACATGAATATAATATTAGTAACAATACTTGATCACATAATACTAAAATTTAATTGTCTGTAAGTGATTACATGATACATATGGGTATTTCAATGATACCAGTACTCAATCAATACCTTTTTAAATTTTTGTTTATCTCTCTGTCTGTTTGTCCGGGGTATGGTTACGCGTAACTGATTTTAAGAGAACTTTCACAAAAGTGTTTGTAAGTCTATCTATACATAGGGTGCTATATATTAAAAATGTTAATGCAAAAGGCAAACAACTGTTAATTATAACTGTCCGTGCGGACGATGTTGAGGGCTACTACTAATTGTTAATTGATTGCGTTACAAATAGTCACTGGATATTTCAGTAAAAATTGAATAACTGGTTAGAGTATCCAATTTGGTATCACTCACCTTCGCAGGTAAAATAATTTAAAATAATAATGACAGAGCAGATTCGGTATTTCCACATCAATTACTAATGTAATTTTTCGTAATTAATCCAAATTTTTTTCATATTACCCATGGGTAAATCCCTTCATAATTTACGTAGTAGTTCTTATAATATGACTTAATTGATTTAATATGACGTAATTGTTCTTATAGTATAAATATATCTTATGATATGACTATTTCAAGGACATTCACGTATTAGTAGACAGTTCAGTTTCCCAATTTTATAAAATCTATTTATAGATTGTGCTTCGATTACGGAATGGATATAAGCACGACATTATCCGTCAATTTATAATATTTCCAAATGTAACCTTTATCATACAATTAATATTATATCATCTATTATGTATTTTTATAAATTAGTGCTAATAATACTGAGGGTTAACATTTGTCTTATTTATGTGTGAGTTGGCCCGAATACAATTCAAATTGTATTTATTACATTAATAAATTACTTTAAATCCCAGTGATGTAATCAACTTCTAGTTAATATTTAACTAATGTTATTTCCTGTCAATTCTTCTTCACGCAATAGACGAAAAAGATGGTGGTACAACAGACAGAAAATCAATGTTGAATAGAGTACTACAGTTTCATTATAGTTGTAGATCTTTTGGTACAGGTCCTGCCTGCTAAGCGATAGATTTCGTATACGATTCCCAGCCGGGGCAGATATTTGTGTGACAGATTAATATCTTGTGCAAACTAAGGATAATAAACAATAATATGATAATAATATTCAATTAATAATAATAACTGATTTATATAATGGTTACCGATAAAAGTGATATCATTGAAAATCTATTAAAATACTGTTTTAATGTACTGCTATTATATTTAACCGGATCTCTTTGAAAATATGTATTAGATCGCCAGCAAAACACGTATGGCGCGCTGCGGAGTCAGGTGTTCGGTGTTTTACAGAACGTGTCCCTCTTAGGGTTATGCTTGCTTGTTTGTAACATAGGGAATCGTAGTGTAGGGGTAAGTGTGTACGTTTGTTTAGCGTTTATAGCCGAGTGGAAAACCCAACAAGGGTGAGCTAATACTGACCTGAAGTAACATTGTGAATAAAAAGTTTGAAAAAGTTTGTCTTGAATGTTCACTCTTTACACGTGATATTTACTGGGTTTTAGGTGCGTTAGTCAGGTGGGTAGGTTATTATTCATACTGTATTGGTGATGATTCGTTAACAAAGTGCAAAGACCTTTGCTCTTTGTTTTATTGACTTGCTCAGAAATTTAAAAAATAATATCGATGTGTTAATGTAAGTATCAACAACCAAATATTTGATAAACGTTTTAAGACTATATGAAGCTGCTTTAATGATTTTAAATACATCTACATATTAATCTATCTATCAGACGTTCATAGTCCCATGCTAGACATAATCCTCTCCTAATTGACACCACTCCGACCAGCCCTGAGCCCTCCGAATCAAACGGCTCCCTGCCGATTTTTTCAAGTCATCAAGTTCCTCAACCCACCTGGTCGGCGGGTCACCTATGCTCCTTTTACCAAGGCGTGGACGTCATTCGAGTGTATATTAATATACTTAATATATCATGCGCGATAGCTGTTTGGACGATGGGACAAATTGATATTAAACTTGAGGAATGTAAGACGATAAGTTTAGAAGAGATATTTGATAATCGGAAAGACTATTTTTTTTTTTTAATAATCCTTATTAAATAATAATTTAAATAATCAAAATAATAATTTAGTCACGACTGTGTATAAGTCACAAACAATAATTTTGTTTCCTGAATGATTGTATAGATGCACCACTTGTTAGGTTAGCTATAAGACTACCAACTAATACACTCACTCCAACGTCAAGCATAAACACTTTACGATTTTTGCTTTTATTTTTTATATTAAAAGCCAACCAAGAGTAGCAAGTGACAATTTCCCGTAGACATACGTTTGCAACACCAAAAGCATTATCAGGCCAAGAAGGCAGCGAGAAATCAACACATTACAGATTATTTGACACAGAAAACGAAACCAATTAAAACATTCACGGTTTATTTTAAACGAAGATGTTAGATAGCTCTACGTACGAGCACCATCGAAATTAAATTGGCTGTACTATTTATTAATTACCAATGAAGGCAAGTGGCTCTGATTTCGTGCACTTTTAAATAGGGTGCACTACAAACGGGAGTAATTGGGTTTGATTCAAGGATGCTTGTAGCCGATATTTGGATATCTGAAGGATATCTGGGCAGTGTAGTGTTGGAAAGCAAGTTAACGAGAGGCATTGCCGCTTCACCATTGCTGGTCACGTTCGGTATTGCTTTGCTGGTTCAGGTGTTACAGATATTCATTGCACTGACATCTAATTGGCACGTCGATCAATTGCTAGGTATTGATATAAAACAAATCTGTAAGACAGGTTGTTCATAAAGGAAAACAGAAATCTGTTTGAAATGTAATGTCCTAAAGTTCCCTACAAATCCATTTGTCTCGGAAAGTTGCCTGGCGATCGTTAGTCAATGTCGCCGTCGTCCCGATACAGGTGAGAGTTCTTTATGAAGTTGATAGCTACCAGTTTATTTGAAAAGGAACTTCATGGTATACGAAAAGCTTTCATCAGAGTGATCAAATATACTGATAAAATCGTCTTTGAATTGTTACATTGTCATAACTTTGTGAGACATCTTTTTTTTAACACAAACCCAAACGTGGCTTTCTGAACTTGTAAATTGATTCAGTTGTAGAATTCTAAATAAGAGCGTGAAAATAATATTGTTGCCGGTGAAATTTCACTGAGTATCAAACGATATTTCCAAAAGTCGTACTCCTATAGCATTCAGAACTTATGGCAATGACTACAAAATACATATCAGGGCGATCAACGACGGTCCTATATATAAATTTTAAATTCCATCAATTTACTAAAGAAAATAATAGTTAGTTATAATTTATAAATATATAATTATAGTTAGTAATAGTTTATTTTATTATATTTAGTTAATACCTTTTTTAACTACAGGGTTACAATATTTTTAACAAGAAAATAATGAATGCTGTCTCATTTTATAGCTTCGTCACAAGATTGTCGTCATACATTTGAAGTAAATAAACTTAAACTAAATGTTCACTGGTGAGTGTTCAGACCATTAACTAAGTTGATAAGTTTGAACTTTAAATACAATTCAAAAAATCTTAAAACAATACCTATATGATGTCTATAAAATAATGAGGGCGAAGACTGATATCTCAGGGTATTTCCGTAAAGGTCAACATCAAACTTCTACCCACTAACCAAACCAATCATCACATCGTCGTCTGCATTGTGAAATATTACTGAAAAGAACTCGTCAACCAAAGTTATGAGATCAGAAACTCTGTTCAATATAATGAGTTCAAAGTCAATTTGTCTATTTATAAGCATTACTAAAATGCTCCAAGTTGACAAATTTAAGAATTTATTAATTATCAAAAAAGAAATTTATGACGTTAATGGTTTCAAGCTTCAAGATTTAAATTTAAAACATATAACTAACTATTAACAACCGAGTCTTCCATGGAAAAACCCCTAGTGATGGGCTTGATAAGTGACATCACGCTTTGTAAATTGAGTGCTTTAATAATGTCCTGAAAGAATACTTAGTCATAGCACAGAGGATACCGCGGGGGAAGACCAATACGTAATAGACACGTGCACGGGAACAATTACATGAAAATAAAACAGTGATGACCTCATGGTTTAGACACGAAAATAATTTTAAAGTATAGAGAGTAGCACGGTGAAGACGTCATAAGTGAAGACATCAAAACAGAAATTTCTGCATTGCAGTAGCCACATATACACACAACAAAATGGTTTGTACTCAGTATTGTTGCAATTGTGAACTGCAACACTGATTCTCAGTGCAGCCTATACGCAGTGGTGTAATGATACAGAGGGTTCATCTATAATTAACGTTCTAGCAGAAAATAAGAAAAGGAAATGTCCTATTTACTGAAGTTAACAAATATAGCATTGTTTCGTATAACTTTCTTCATGGTATGTACTATAATACATCAAACTGTATAAGAACCATAATAATTAAATATTTCGATTTGTAAAATATGAGAGTTGTATGAAAAATTAAACATTAAATGTACCGCAACATTTATTTGAAAATTGTATATTTAGTAAGTGCAGCCTATACTTAATTATTAAGTTGTGAATTGTTTTCAGTTCACGAAAAGGTGGAGGCAAATTATTCTAACACTTAGTTGCGGTATATTATAAGCTTCGCTTCAGGAAAACTACGCCTTACATTATTTTACATTAATTTATAACGGTTTTATTTAAAGACGGATTGCAATGAAACAACAACAACAACACGGGGTCATCCATACTCGCCGCCCCTGCTGGGGCGTGTGCGGTATGGGGAAGATTCGGGCCTCAAGGGTCATACCTTTTTACCCGGACATAAACTCGGGAGAACTAATGTCTCCCGGTGGAGAAGGCGGGACCCCGCTGTTTAGCGGGGGGGAATTCCCTATCATACCGTATGACAAGCACAGGTCGCAGACAGTAGTCCCGAAGGACTATCCTGTCTCTAAGAGCTCCCGCGGAAGCGGATACCCGTCCGGCGGGCGAGCGTGCAGCGGCGCGATCCCTCGTAGAGATTCATGTGGCCCGTTGTCGGCGCGGTCAAACATGTTCCGCGCCAACCGGGCCACATATTTCTCTAGCGTCTATTGCAATGAAACAAACTTTAAGTATTAAGTGACGCTTATTGCAATACGTTAACGAAAACCAGAACGAAATCGGTTAAGCCGTTTCTGAGATTAGCGGGAACAAACGCACAGACAAACAGACAAAAATTCTAACAACTATTGTTTTGGGTTCTGTTGCTTTAATAAAGGCCCGTAATCATGTTTTTTTTTCATATATCGTTCATGTATAGAAAGCGATCAGTTATGATTTTATTATTAGTATAGATTGATGAGTATCACACACATTTTTTACGCGATTTTTAAGCGTTGAAAACTGTCCTTGCCCATAAAAATAGCATTTCAGCACATGGAACTACAATGCTTATATTATTTTCAGCATACCACAGAAATGTCCCGTTTAAGAAAATACTTGCATTACTCAACCATGATTCTAAAGTAATAGGAACATAATGACCATGAAATCGATGCATGCTGCGTTTATAATAAATCTCACCTTTAGAATGAAAGTGACTTAACTCAAAATTCCTGAAATTCCAGATTTTACTATAAATTTACTTAAAAAAGCCTACTCGAAAATCGCATGGTGAAAAAGAGCCCGAATTATGAGTGAGAAAGGGAAGAAGGAAAAACCTCATACATCAGTCTCATTAAATTTACTCAAGACCATACATTTTTGAAAACTTTCTTCGTCATTCCCCATAAATTGCAATTTTTGAGTTAAGTCCCTTTCATTCTAAGGGTGCGAAATGAAATCTATGACTTTTCGAAAGCATTCACCGTCAGATTGTTTTGGATATTTGTATAGGCCAATGAAAAATCTGAACCGTTTTAGGATCACTGGATTATGTCTGTATTTCTATTCTTCCGTCACATGCAATTTTCTCCCAATATTCTGAATACAAATTGAGATTTGTTTAGTACATATGTAGTTTGATAATCTTAAGTTTAAGAGGTCTGTGCCGAAATTAAAGTATTTGTGAATTTGGAGACTAACTCTGAGATTAAGCGTTAATTTAAAGTTGGCTACAAAATTTGGTGTCGAATAATATATATTTTTTATAATTTAAAATTCGTAGATAAAATATTCGTTACGCTTGACTATTGCTACTTACACCCCCATCGTTAAATTATTGAATATAAATAAGAAATTATCACAATAGTAACCGGACAGTAGGAACCGAAAATATACACAATTTTAAGAATTTAACCAACCAGCGAAGTAGGTGGATAACAGCTAATAAAAAATAATAATAATATTATAATCACTCATATCATAAAATATGATTCATTCACTCCACATGTGACGACAGTCCGTGAACAATAGGGAAAATTGACACAGTATCATTAATATATAAAATGCTTGTATGCTACAGATTATAAGAACAGAAAACGGAGCCGTGGAAGTAAGTCGCGTTCAAAAAGCTGGTAGAAAAAATCAAAATGCCGCGACTTTCGTGTTTGAATCTGTTTTTGTGCATGTTATTCATTGCGGTAGTAGAAAGCAGATATTTAAAGTGGGAAAATATACCCATCACTTCAGAAGGTATCTCATTGCGCTTCGTGATTAAAGAGGATGTCAAATCTGGTCATCCTGTAGCGATGGTTAAAATTTTTACGAAAAAACAAAAACAAACACTACCATCATCAGTCAAGGATTCGATACCTGCGGAAGAGATTACTTCAACGCCGTTGAGTCAGTCTACGGTTGAATCGGTCAAGTCAAACGAAGTGGTTGCCATTGATAAAGAAGAGAAATCAGGCAAAGCTTCGATACCAAAGCTCGATGCAGTTGAAGTTCCAAAAGTACTTGCTGAAATACCACAAATGAAATCATCATCAAAAGAACCTTTATTAGTACCCATTCCTGTTTTCGAAGATCGTTTTGGTATTGGCGATTCAAAGTGTTCTGTTGGAAGGAACAGAAAAATGGGTCGTTGCATTCCAGATGGTTCCGTATAGCGAAATAAAGAAGAAACGATAAATGATCTCACATAATTTATTATTTATGAAATATCAAATTGAAATTTAATCGTTAGATTTGATGCAATAACGCCATGAGGTTATGTAAGTTATGAGATGAAATGCAAAAAAATCAACAGCAATAAGCTTAAAGTAAATGATTGAAACCTTACTTCAAAAAAAAATGTGATTGTATAATGTTATATAATATAATAGAATATATTATATTCGAGTAGTAATAGTTATATTCGAATTTAAAGTAAAATAAAATAGTGGCATAGCTACTACTTTATATGTATTTTAAATTAGTGTAAAATATAACATGCTTGAGTTTGGTTGTTGGTATTCTTAAAAAATATTGCAGTAAGAAATGTAAAAATATATTTCTCACTTTTTGAAAATCTGAATATTTTTTTTTTAAATTCAAATTTATTTGTAAAACGTATTGAAAAATTGCATTTTTATCAATATTTATATGTTGAAGTCAGATATCGAATAGTTAAATGTTCAGTAATATCAAAATCAGTGGCTTAATTTAATATGATATATTTATAACTTTTATACTTGTTTTAATAAAATGATGTATTTTAAGCAATTAGTTATCATTAAACCAATACCGTTAATAATATCACCTTTATGCATCTGGAATTAAAAAAAGAAAAAGTATCCATTAGACCATGGATGCACAGACCGCGGCCCGCGGGCCGCATGCGGCCCGCCGGTCGAATACTAGTGGCCCGCCGACAGCAAAAATAATACTCTCGTACATTCGAAGAATATTTAATTCTATTCCAGAATAAAACCAAAAAAATATATGTTCGAAAAGTAATTTGAACCTCGCGCGCGCTATTTGAATCTAGCTGCTGCTAGATTGCATAGCTTGAAAAATGCTAAGTCAAGTAACATCGCTTGCCGCCTTTATATAAAGTTCAAAATAGTAGAGAAATCAAGAATTTTCTAGCGCGGTGTGAGCAAGCGAGATAGCAATAGTCCCGAATTCCCGATTGCTCACGTAGGTACGAGTAGATACACGAAGCTTCCAGAGTCGTATGCGCGGTATAAAAGCCACGCTAACCGCAGCGACCGACAGTGCGCCTTCCTGTCACACCGGTCGTACCAAACCCAAGGGCATCTCGCTCGTCTCGTTTAACACTCGCGGCCTCCGCTCCAACATCCCTGAATTAAAGGAATTCGTTAGCAACAACGCCACGGACTTACTACTAATACAAGAAACCTTTTTAAAACCCGCCCACACCAAGGGCCTAACAATTCCCTCGTACAACCTTATACGTAACGACAGAAAAGAACCGACAGACGCCCCGGCGGCACCACAAGCCGCGCAAGCGGTGGCACTGATATTTACTTTAGAAAGTCGCTCCACTGTTCCCCTATTGAGACTCCTACACTCACTAACTTAGAAGCCACTGTTTGCAAGCTAGGTATGACTGGGCATCCGTCCCTGATCATAGCCTCAGTATATAATCCGTCGGGAACTCCGCTTCTAAACTCGGACTTAGAGGCCCTACTCTCTTTAGGAGACTCGGTTATTTTATTCGGTGATCTCAACTCCAAGCACACAGACTGGAAGTGCCGATCGACCAACGCGAATGGTGTCAAACTTAAACAATTCATAGAAACACGGGACGTCGATGTCCTTTGTCCTTCCTCCCCTACTCACTATCCGGATCACGCACTCAACTCTCCTGACATTATCGATCTCGCGCTAGTTAAAGGAGTCGCTCTTAATCTAAGGGCGATCGAAACGCTCAACGATTTAGGTTCTGACCACCGGCCGGTTTCTCTTAAATTCGGGCCTTATGCCACCGAACCAAACACTTCTACTAAAACCTTCACCAACTGGGAAGGCTATAAGAAATCACTCGTAGCAGGTCTCGATGCCGCCGGCTCACCACTGGCTATCAACTCAGACTACTTCTTCAATACGGAAAAGATAGACTCAGCGGTCAACTCTCTAACTCATTTAGTACAAACATCTCTCCGTGACAACGAGCGTGTAGTCGAGGTGCCAAACCGAAAACTACCACTCGATGTTAGGAATCTTATTCAAGCCAAGAATGCAGCCCTGAGAAGGGTCGCACTCTACCCCACCCCAACGTATAGGAAGCGAGCCAACTCTCTCCAGCGACGTGTTCGCTCTCGTCTTGCCGAAGTGAGGAACTCCAATTGGGACTCCCTCAAGGAGGGGATCACACCCTCCCTTCAGGCGTTCTACAAGGTGGCGAAAGCCTTCCGAGTAGGCGCCCAACCTCTCACCCCGCCTTTATCGCGTCCCGATGGCAGTATAGCCTTCGAAGACGTCGATAAAGCCGAATGTTTCGCTGATAGCATAGCTTCCCAATGCTCACCCAGTTCGCAACCATGCGCTCCTTCACAAATAGAATCAGTAGAGGATGAGGTCCGTCAAAAGAACTCACTCCCTGTCACCGCTGAGCCCATCGTCGTTTCCGTTGACGAAGTCCAAGATATCATCCGGGGCTTAAAACCCCGCAAAGCACCAGGAGCCGACGGCATCTCTAACCTCGCGCTTAAACACTTCTCCGAGCAGGTTCTCTCTCTCTTAGTTCTCATTTTTAATGCCTGCTTGCATCACTGCTTCTTTCCAACCGCTTGGAAGGAAGCAATCGTAATAGGAATTCCCAAACCCGGAAAACCTCTTAACATACCGTCCAACCACCGCCCCATCAGTCTCCTCAAGGCTATGGGGAAAGTATTGGAACGCGTCATACAGACAAGACTAAGGAACCTTCTCTTCCCAGTAGGCGGTCAACCTTTAATCATTCCACAACAGTTCGGTTTTCGTGCCAAGCACTCGTGCCCTCAGCAAATCCATCGTATAGTGGAATATATCATAAGCGGTTTTTGTCCCAAACGCAAACGTACAGTCGCGGTTTTCTTCGACGTTGCCAAAGCTTTCGACAAAGTTTGGCACGGAGGACTCCTCTATAAACTCCATTACCTAGGTCTGCCAGATCGCGTTGTTCGATTGGTCGCTTCCTACCTCCAAAACCGCTCCTTTCGTTTCAGACACGAAGGAGTACTTTCTTCCCCACGCCCACTAGCGGCTGGGGTTCCTCAGGGCTCGGTACTAGCTCCCTTATTATTTTTAACGTACATGAACGACATTCCTATCCCTAAAAACGGCGTACAACTCTCATTATTCGCAGACGACACCGCCCTATATTATCAATCGCAGAAATTAGATTCGGTCCTCTTCAGACTCCAACACTCAGTTAATGAGCTAGGAAAATGGTTCGCCAAATGGCGAATCGAAGTCAACGCGGAGAAAAGCTCCGCGGTATGTTTTCACCACAAGACCAGACATAGACAAGACGACCCTAACATCCGGTTGCTAGGCACCCCTGTTCCATGGAAAACCACTACCAAATACTTAGGAGTAACACTCGACTCCAGACTGACTTTCAGACCACACGTTCGCAAAGTCACCAACTCCGCCAGATTTTATATGGGCCGACTCAACAGTCTGTTAGGAAGGCACAGTAAGATGTCCCTCAGAAGCAAGCGAACGCTCTACAAGGTTTGCATACGGCCGGTGATGTCATACGCCGCCCCTGTTTTCGCACACGCCGATCCCAAAGTCCTACATCCCATCCAAACCGTCCAAAACAATTTTTGCAGGAAAGCAACCAACGCTCACTGGTGTGTGAGGAACGCCGACCTGCACTTCGATCTACAACTTCCGACCATTTAGAAATATTTTAAAGACTATTGCACTACATTTTTTAAATCCTCAGAGGAACATTCAAATCCACTTATCAGACAGGCAGCGGATTACACCGCCCCTAGTCTTACAGGTCACCAAATCCGGAGGCCAAGAAACGCTCTCACAGATCCCCCCAACAAGATATCTTCTGACTCAGACTGCCGCCTGGCAGCCATAGTCAAGAACTCAAATAGTAACAGTTAGTAGCATCCTTAAGATGCCACATAGCCTGACCATTCGACAACACCTTCAGTGTTAACAACAAGCGTATGCTCCCTCGGCAGTGCCGCTAGCACCCTTTCCTTCTCTAAGGATGGGTCGCTTCAGATGAAGGCTTAGAGGCCACAAGGCCAAAGCCAACTCGGGTGGTGTTTAGTGGGTAGGCCCCTAGGTTTCTCGGGAGTCCCACATAACCAGTGCAGCCGGCTGTGTTGGTATGCTAGGAGCATTCACCACCCCCCTCCCGCGCTTTTTCGGAGGGTAGCCCATTTTCCATCTTCTGGGCGAAAAAAAAAACAGCGACCGACAGTTCGGTTTTAATTTGAGTGAAATGTCAACATAAAGAAATAAGCGCGAAAATACAAAGCGAAGTAATAAGTGATTGAGAATAAGTGCAGTTTAATAGTGTTTTGGGGAGGCAATAGTTCTAGTGTAGATTTTAACTCGCCTAGCCGGTATCATATATTTTGATCCACATTCAACGTAGATTTCCTGTTAACCCGTCAAGTTCCGTGTATAATTGTGTTGTGAAATCGTAAGTAAAACTCTGTTATTAATAAGTGTTTCTCTACCTATTTAATCAATTTTAATCAAATTTAGCTTTAATGTTGGCCAAATATTAAAATAAAACAAAGAAATTACTATTTTTATCAGAATTTCTCTAACTGTAATAATTACGTCATTATTTCAGATATAAAATCTGTATAAAAATCTTAAAATTTCTGAGGAATTTAATTAAATTTGTTTATTGTTGTTTATTGATTATTGTCTCTAATGATGTAAGTGTATCTGAACTAATAATGAAATGAATAAAAGCCAGATATTCTTTACCTTTGATGACAACAGTAACAATTCTCACTGAGATGCCTATTTCATACTTGGTTTATTTCTATTTAAAAATCTTATATTTGAATTAGGTCTCTAATTTTGTAGTCTAGCTGACACTTAGTAGTCACTTCGATCCATTGATATTCGATTCTTAATCTTACCTTAATCTATTATTCTTCTTATATACTAATATATAAAATTGTAGTGTCTGTTTGTAATATTAAAATAATCGCTTTTTACTACATTCATATGAATGTATATATGGTACATATACCAAAATAACATTTTTTACAATTTTTGTCTGTCTGTCTGTCTGTTTGTTGTAACTTAGACTAACTAACTTTTATTTGAAAAAACATATAAAATTATGAAAAAAAAAACTAAGTAACTTTTTTGTTAAATTACACGCGGACGAAGTCGCGGGCACACCTAGTGTAAAATAAATGAAGAATTTATTTTAAAAAGAAAAACTACAAAATAGTACTAAAAAGCGACAATTAATTAAAACAAAATATTATTGTAGGCGCTACATACTGCAATGTTTCAAGTTGTTGTCAAGTCAAATAGATAGCTGATAAACACGCTAGGTTCAATCCTGTCTCATCGCACTATATTCTTTCTTATTTTGTTATTAATTGCTTAAATCGTCAAGTGTTGTTGTTTTAATGCAGGTAATGAGCAGTCGGATCACTTGATGGTAAGTGATCAAAGTTGCCCGTTGACATTCGGAACAGCAGAGGTGTCACCAAAGCTGAGAAGAATGCAATAAATTCGGTAGCTGAAAGACGTCATAGCATTGTGGGAACACCTCTACGGAACGTTAATTCCAAAGTTACAACCAACAAAAATAATAATACAAAATATAAATCATTCAATGTGAACAATTGCTGCCACTCGTTAGTCAGTAGGGAATACCGTGGAACGGACTGGTGGGCGCAAGGATGCGTGAAACTCCTCACACTATGTAAAATTTACACCAATTAAATGTCTATCAAATATATTATTTCATGACAATCAGTTCGGTTTTTTGAAAGGGAAAAATACCACTGATGCAGGCAAAGCGCTTCTTAAATAAATTTTTAATGCTTAAGGAGTGCGAGCAGGACGTAATTGACATAATAGGTCTTTACCTATGAAATTGCCGTTCTGCTGTACTGGCCATTTCAAATCAAAATATTTTTTTTTTGGCTGATAATTCTAATTTCAAATTAATTTTATTTTTAAAACATGGAATTCTTGTTTCTAAAATCGTCATTTGTTTAATAGTTAGTGCTTTGTTTTCAACGCATTCGAACATTTTTTGTCATCATGGATACGTTAAAAATTAGAGTAATTATGGAGTATGAGTACCGTCGTGGCAGCAAAGCGGCACAAGCGGCACGCAACATCAACGATGTTTTCGGAGCAAACACTACAAACGAACGCAGCACCCGTTATTGGTTTGCCCGCTTCCGTTCTGGAAAATTTGACCTTAAAAATGAACCCCGTGGTCGTCCGAAAACTTTGGTCGATAGTGACGAATTAAAGGCGATTGTGGAAGCTGATGAACCTCAATCTACGGCTGAATTAGCAACAGCTTTCGACATTAGCATCAAAACAATATTGGTCCATTTTCGTCAAATTGGCAAGGTAAAAAAGCTTGACAAATGGGTACCCCACGAACTTAATGATCGCCAGCGCGAAGTACGCGTCGAGACGCGCCTTGCGCTGCTGAACAGGCATACAAATGAAGGAATTCTGAACCGCATTGTTACTTGTGACGAGAAATGGATCCTGTTCGACAATCGTAAGCGCTCAGCAAATTGGTTGGACCCTGGTTCAGCACCCAAACAATGCCCTAAACGAAAACTTACCCCTAGAAAAGTGATGGTCACTGTTTGGTGGTCTAACGCGGGTGTAATTCATCACAGCTTCTTACCAAACGGGACGAGCATTACTGCAGATGTGTATTGTGAAGAACTGAACACAATGATTGCGAAGCTCGCACGTCTCCAACCAGCTTTGGTCAATCGTTCGGCTCCACTGCTCCTGCACGACAACGCGCGACCTCATAATACACAGCAGACGGTCTCTAAGCTACAAGAGCTGGGGTTGGAAGTTGTCCGTCATCCGCCGTACTCACCAGACCTTGCGCCTACACACTTCTACATTTTCCAGAATTTGGATAACTTCTTGGCGGGAAAAACCCGAGAGGTAGTACAAAATGCCTTTGAAGAATTTGTTGCCTCCCGTCTAGCTGATTTTTCAAAAAGGGCATCAATAAGCTACCAATGCGTTAGCAAAGATACATTGTTTTTTTTTCTTTTTTTTTTTAAACACACTCACACCCTCGCACTAGGATTCCCTGTGTTGCGGGTGGCAGGTACATACACAATTATCACATCACAAACACCCACGACTCGAGAACAAACATTTATCTGTCACATAAATATCTGCCCCGGCCGGGAATCGAACCCGGGACCCCACGCTCGGCAGGCAGGGTCACTACCAACTGGGCTACGGGGTCGTCAAATTGCATGGGTGATTACTTTGATTAAGACAAATAAAACATAGAGAAAAAAAAAATAAGCTTCATTTATTTCATGAAAAACGGCAATTTCATAGGTAAAGACCTATATATTATTAGAAGATGATATCCAAGATACGCAAGACTATTCAAAGATTAAATTTCATCGCTGTTATGAACTTGTTTCCATAATGTTGTAGAACTCTGTTGTTCCTGATTTCAGTGGGACAATATGGCAATCCCAAGAATCACTCGGTGACGTCATTAAATAACTATTTTGATGTATCACATTATGTGATTATGTTTTGCTTCTACATAGTTTACCTCAATCGCTATTATATAAATGCAGTAGCGAGCGTAACTCGACTATATCCTTCAGAGTATTGCTCACAACAAGTCGTACAGTCAATACAACAAAACATCAAAATGTCCTTCACGCCAAGTATCCTCACTTTGTGTGTGCTTTTGGCCTTCGTGGACTCCAGAGTTATCATGGTGCAGGACGTTCCAATTACTCCAGAAGGAATGACCTTAAAGATATCGTTGAAAGAAGTGCGAGATGCATCACGACGTTCTGTGGCCTCCATGCAGTTGGTCATCGACGACGACAAATCACCGATGTCACCACCAGTTTATCCCGAGGCTCGAGTACCAATGCACCCGATGAGGGAGAATGCAATCAGTCGTACTAATGAAATAATACCAAATTTTGAGGACCGTTTTAGTATCGGAGATGGTAAGTGTCCTATCGGAACCAGATGGAGGGGTTTCAAGTGCGTACCAATTGCAGCTTAAAATGTTTGTTTGTAAAAAAATGTTTTGATGACGTTTGAACTATATTAAATCAAAAATTAATTTAAAAGTTAAAGTGAAGTTATTTATTTACAGTGTAATATTTTGTTAAGTAGTTTTGTAATTAATAATTGTGATTGATCAACTTTAACACCGTATCTTTGGTTAATGGTTTGGTTAATTAATTTAGGAAAATTATTAATGAGTGTGTAATAAAGTTATTGCAGTTATTATATGGAGTATTTTAATTAATTTTAGGTGAAGCAAAACCTAATTATTTCTTCTAAATATAATACCGCACACAAGAATTAACCCACCTCGCATTGTTTGGCTAACGTTGTCAAATTTTGAAACCCACTGAAAATTAAAAAAAATTAATTTGGTATAGATTCATTTTCATATAAAAAAATGGATGCTTGAATATTATGACAAATGTCCGTTTTTTTTTAATTAAATATTAAACTTTAAACCCAAAAGAAGCAAAAGTGCACAACAGTGTTTTTTTTGAAATTATAATTGTTGTTCCAACAGTTAATTTACATAAATATTTAAACATGTGTGAAGTACTTATTTGACTAGATTTGACAATGATCACGAGTAGTTAATTGTATTGTATTGTTAAATACTGTGTATATTATGCGTACACTTGTACATATATGGCGTAAACAGTATATATAAAGTGAAAGTATACTATTTTAACAAATGATCTGTTAAAACATTATTAAATATATCAAAATACATTCCATATTTTATTACTTCTACGCAAGAAATGAACATCTTATCATGCGGAACGCATTTTTCAATTCAATTGCAATAATAGTTTATGATGATTTATTCGATGTAAAAACACATTCAGTTAAAAATAAATCTTTACAGAAATAAATTACGACACGATTTTGTTATTTTTCATCTAAATTTTGGACCTCACAAATTTACGCGTATAAAGTCATATATTAATTACTTTGTAGTTTTCATGTTTATTTTTACTCAAGGCCTTTTCACCTAATCAAAGTTTTTTTAAGATGTCTTCAATAGGTATAAGTCATAATAGTGTACTATAATAAAATCAATCAATTCACCATGTTCAGTAGCATTGATGTTTTTTAAGCAATTAGCAGAGATTATTTGAAATTACGATTATGGTAAATTTTGTTATTCTTCCATTCTAACGTATTAATCCACATGATGTTGTTTTTAAACATGTTAACAATTGTAGGACAACTATGATTTTTGTGTAAAGAATGACTACATATTAAGATACTTTTTAGTAGCATGAGCAAAACTTCGGTAGTACAATCTTTTCCCTGTAGTTTTTTTTTTTGGAAAATTTAATATTTTTCTGAACACTCAAAGAAAACTACAGAAAAACTAAAAAAAAAGAATATTTTAAAATCACACTTGAATGATATTATCATTTAAGATTTAAGACGTTCTTGAGCTATAACAAGACATACAGACAAACAGACAAAAATTTTCAAAGTGGTAAAAATTATGTCAATAATTATTTATCATGAAATTTGACAAAGTTTGGAATGTACACACAGATAAACACTACAGATTTATATGGTAGTTCTAATGGCTTCCTCCAACTTCGTCGGGTTGAACAGTTAATTATACATACATTAGCATTCAAAATTTTATATTATTTGCCTTGATTAGTCATCATTAGGTTTACTGATATTTTATATAGTCTATCATCCATACCTGTTCTTACCACATATCAATTATTCATTACGGTGTATAGAGCCGTCCTTGAGTTATAACGGGACATACGGACAGAAAAAAAATTTCAAAGTGGTCACATTGATGTCAGTGATTCATAAAACGAATACTTATCACGAAAGTTGACAAAAAAATTTAATGTACAGTGAAGCACTACAGATTTATATAGTAGTATAGATAGATAGATTATAAATATAATTATACAAATATATTAGGTACTTATTTATGGGGAATTCCTGAGGTAAATCTGTAAGTAAGTAATATTCAAAACATTAACAACGCCCCAATATAAGACAAGTTTTAAATATTACAATTGAAATGAAGATGGATATGGTGAACTTTGTTAATAGAGTATTAGAATATATTTAACATCTACGCAAGTCACTATTGTTAAGATATTATATTTGCCAAAAATATCTAAGTTCACATGTTTTGGATATGCTTGTTCCAATTAAGTTTATTGTTGGTCAATTAAGTTTGTTGTTATTATCAAATCTTAAAAAAACTTGGATACCAACAAATTTAAAAAAAGGAAGAAGGAATTTTGGTTATGAACAATTCAATTTAGTTGTTTAGTTTAACAGCGAATGTATACTCGTAAATAGGTTGGTTTTAACATGGTTGAAATCGACATCATGGCACAAGTTTGTAATTGTCTAGTTCTCATTGAAAGAGTTTAATAACTTTTTATTGAAATGCTGAAATAAAAAACCTTTTTAGAGAAACTCAGGAGGAACCATTGCTCGTAATTAAGATTTTTTTGTATCTATTTATATTCTTGTTATACTTGGCTAGATGAACAATAGCGGCTAATCAACAAAGGACCTGAGTTTTTGAAAGTTATGTTGTTTTGATGACGAAGATAAAACCTATTGATGTTATTTTTATAAGAATTTATAGATAGAATAATAATAAATAACAATAAGGAAGGATAATAAATAAGTAGGTGTAACACATATTTAAATATTTCACCACATAGATACAGGTTTGTACGCAGACTTAGGTAAACCATTCTGAACTTAGCTTTGTACAAATACTTACTATTTGTTGGATATGAAGACGATTGTGCTTGTTTTATGATTTATTAATATTCATCCCCAAAGGTTGAGAAATAGTTAATGAATTTTTTTTCTGTGAATCGCACTTCGTATTTTGAAGTTTACAGCTAAATTCAAAATAATTTTAAAAAGTATGTCCCCACAGTTGAGTAAAATATGGGTTAAAAAGTTTGATTCAATTTATGAAATTAAAGGGAGTGTTGTAAGAATCTTCTTAATTTATAAGTTTACATTTAAGTATTTATAAGTCATGAAAAAGTTGAGATTTGTTATATATGAAAGACGAATTGGTTTATTTATTTTAATTGTAGGCAATGCACATTATGTAAAATCATAAAAAAAAGATAGTTGATGTAACAAAACCCGCGAGTAACCGCGTATGGTTTACTAGTAATACCATTTATGGTGAGTAAATGATACATTACAAGGATGCGTGAATCATTCATAAATTAATATATATCATTCAACGGGGAAAATTATAGAATATATGTATATTTAAGCTGCAGAAAATGAAATCCTTGCATTCTAAATCTAGCAGCGCTGTAGAGAAGGCAAATTCAAAAATTCAAATTGCGATATCAAAATGTTTTTGCTTCTGACAATTATTTACACAGCGTGCTTTCTGACGGTTCAATCTAGAGTGGTCATGATACAAGACATGCCGATAACCTCCGAAGATTTTTCGCTAAACATTTATTTAAAGGAAGACGATTCTTCTGGACGTAATATGGCTGTGATTAAGTTGGTCATGGAAGATGAGAGAGAATTTGTCGAGCCTACTGCGACGAAGTATACTTCGGATCGGCTTGGCGAACTTATTCCAGATCTGGAGAGTCGGTTTGCGATCAGAGATGGGAAATGTCCGTACAACTGGGTAAGGAGAGGAACCATTTGCAGGCCTAGATAACGTATTGAAGTTATTTCCATTTAAATGACATGAAACGTTGAAGTGCGCGTTTTAGTTCCTAAAGCATTTAAGTGAGCGTGTTTGTCGGTATGTGTCGTGAATTTTTTATTTTTTTTTTATTTTATTTATTTAAGATATTTTATTTAAGAATCATAGCTACTCTGTTGGACTCCAATTATTCGTAATGAAGTTTCTTTGTATGACTAGTTATCTTTAAGGTAAATTGTGAGAAATGTGTATGTTGTCGTAGACATTTTCATAAACACAGCATTCATTATTATTCATTAATTTCATAGCATTTGTATTTATTTCGTTTTCCTTCCTTTTTATCGGAACAGTCTTTTGATGTTGATTGTCTTTTGATGTTGAGGGAGTGTTGTTATTATTTATGTTCAATATCACAGAAAAAAACACAACGAATGTAATGTTTAAAGTTCTTGTAACAGATACGTTTTATATTTATTGCAAAAGTGTTAATTTTGTTTGTAAAGTTATCCTGATGTTTTTAATGATAATTGTAGATTTGTCTTTGTTTGTAATTGTAATTGTAAACTGAAAATTTATTTACTTAATTTTACATGTAACGGATGGCTTTTTTGTGTGTCATTAGTGATATCGAAATATTGTATACGACATTCGTATACTACACACCAGTAACCAGTAACCAGTAACCAGACCAGAATTTTTAATCATTTTATAAATTTCCTTATTTGATTATTACAGTTGAATCTTCCTCGTGAATTGGTAAAATAAATAAATATTATTGGTGAAATATAATGAAAATCGGTATAGCAGGTTACGTATTGCTTTCACTCATATAGAAAGATTTGTTTTGAATTAGTTAAATTTCTGTATTATATTATTTTAGTTATAATAATAATATTAACATTATATTATTACATGTGATAGTATAATTAGTATTATAATAAAAAGTTTGACAATATATTATGATTATGTTTTTTATAACATTAAAAAAAAAGAAAATGCAATATAATAAAAAAGGAGTAAATTCTAATTTGTATTGTATTCCAATTGTATGTGTATGGATCGATCACACGAGGTAACGAGGTAAGGTAACGAGATTTAAAAACGTAGAACTTTACTTTTCAACTTGTAAGTAATGTTTATGAGATAAATGGGTGAACGATGCTATAAAAACGTATCTTCCAAATATCGCTTAAATAATTTCATAGTATATTGATTGATAATTCACAATTATATACGCACGTTCAATAAGAAATTATAAAGTGGAATTTAATGATGACCCTAGTAAGCAAAATCTCCAAAACAAGCTCTAACAATAAAACTTAACGATGGTAATGACTACGCAATGTACACGATGGAGTATGGACATTTTGTTGCAAGAAATGTATGTGCCTTAAGACAACAGATTACGCACAACAATTTTGACTGCATGTTTTGCTGTCGAAAATCTCAAAATAACAATCGGCTTCCTTAGGGTAGGTATCGATTATGTGATCATATAGATTAACTGGTGCTCCTCCACGCAAGGTCCTATTGCAGTCTAGTTGTCAGCTTGTTGTCTTCACTTTCAGGCAAACCGTCAAAGTGGGTGGGAATCATTGAAACTTATTTAGTTTTTTGTGTCATAATGAGACTCACTACAATGGTTAAATATGGATTGACACGTATTAATTTATATTTGAGAGCATTAAGGAGACCTTTCATGTTGGTTGCTGGCATGATGTTAACATTCAAGGTATAACTAAGCATATAAATTGAAAAAAATAGATATTCGTGTTGGATACAAATCCGGGTTTCTTGTGCAGGAGATCGACGTTTAAACCATTTGCTTATCGACTGCTGCATATGATCACATACGATTATTACGGTTGAAAATGATGACTTTGTGACTAGCTAGATAACAACTGTATTTATACTTGTAGCCTTCAATTCCTCAAACGACATTAATCAACTAAAATTAATTTTAAATGATTTTTGCCACAAGATACATAAAAAGATTTTAATTTTCGTTTAGTTATTTTAACCAAATCCAAATGAAACTATGTAAATAAACCAAAAATAAAACAAAATTGTGTTTCACAATACATTCAAGATGACTGAACACAATTCGTATCCATATTTTAAGCTAAAAGGAAATACGGTTAGAACATATTCTCCGCGGCGTTACCTTCCAAATATATCTGATAAATTGATATATATGGCTTACGGAATTTGGTAAAGACATGTCACGAGTTGATGATTCCTGTTACGAGTATAAAAATATCAATTATTCTATGTATCAGAAGAACAGCAATGAATAGATAAAAACAATGGACTATAGCAACTATTGTATACTAAAATACCATTTATGGTGAATAAATTAGGTATATTGCGCTACTATAGCCCATGACGCGTTAGTTATATCTTAGTAAATAATTCAACGGGAAAAACTACACTTAGCAAAGGAATATATCTCACCAATGGTTGATTAAGTCTTCAATTGCTCCAATTTGGAACTTCTATATGATCTAAGTATTAAAAAAATTTTCGATAGCGTGATTCAGCTTTTCAAACACATTTGGTGTGTGCATATAGTTCAAAGTTGGAAGATCAACACCCTAGTCGGCCCCGAGGTCGAAGGTCTTCGTGATTTGAGACGTAATATTAATAAACCCTCTGTCCGTAGTGGGGCGGAATGTTGAAGAGTCTAGGATGCTGTATGTATGTGTTGAGTCGAAATTTGAGGACGAGAAGCCCTCCATTATAAAGATAGGAGTGGCGTATCCTTTTCAGGAACCACCGTTGTAGCAACGGGTGATATCCACTATTTTCCTAGGTTTTTTCCGGTGATTCAAGATTTCTGACACATTTGATGTGTGCGTCACTATGTGCGTATAGTGGAATGTTGCCGCAAGTATGAGCTGCAGCTAATAAATCCTCGCATTTTGAATGCGGCAGTACTGTAGAGAAGGCAAATGCAAAGTTTTAAAATTTAAAATACAAATTGCGAAATCAAAATGTTTTTGTTTCCGACAATTATTTTCGCTGAGTGCGGTCTGACGATTCAATCTAGAGTAGTCATGGTACAAGATATGCCGATAACTTCCGAAGGTTTTTCGCTAAACGTTTCTTTGAAGGAAGATGATTCTTCTGGACGTAAAATAGGTGTGATCAATTTAATCATGGAAGATGAGAGTAAACCTACTGAGCCTTCTCTGACGAAGTTTACTTCACACCTACTTGGTGAACATATTCCGGATTTGGAGAGCCGGTTTGTGGTCAGTGATGGGAAATGTCCCTCGAACTGGGTAAGGAGAGGACCCATTTGCATACCTAGATAACATTTTGAAAATACTACCATATTAGAGATGTGAAATATCGATATGTATATTTTTGTGTTAAATGATTATTTTCCTGATAATGTGCCGCAAGAATCAGTTTTCGAGAGTTGTAGTTACTTTGTTTTTGTCAAATCACTTATATATTTTCATATCTATTATTTAATTCTGAGGTAAATGATGATCAGATCAATTATATTTCTGTTCCGTTATTTTTGATTGCATGATCTTTTGAATTAAGGTTTATTATTATTTATATATCTGTTAACTCAAACAATTCCGTGCATATAACGTTGGATTCGAAAAAAATACAGTTTTGATAGTATAATTAAGCTGATATTTTTGATGAAAATAGGCCGATAGCTTATTGTGTGCCAGTAGTGTTACACAAAATTAGTATAATCACACACAGTAACTAGATCCGAGACAATTGTTAGTCATTTTTATTAGGTGTATTGTAAATTTGATATTTTTAATCGTTTCAATTAAACCATCCTCATGAAGCAATCTATAATATTGGTAAAAATAGCTTGAAATTCAGTGCAGGAGTTTTTTAAATTATCAAGTACAGACAGATAGACAGAGACTTGTTTAGTGTATCTCAAACTCCAGTATTATATTATGTGATTATAGTAATAAAGCTAAAAATAATATTATATAGTTGTTTTCTATTATGAGAAAAAGTGATAATAGTGATAATATTATAAAAAAATGATAATATTATTAATATTATTACATTGAAGACAATATATATACCTTTATTCGAGATGGAGTCACAGCACACATGAAATATTTATACATATATGACGGGGATTTGCAGTGGGTGACTCGTCATCAGAATGGTCGGCCATGGTGGAGATCCAAAATAATATTCAATCAAGTTTGTGATTGTGATGATTTAGAGTATTGAATACTAACATACAACCCTGACGAACGAAACCGACTTCTTTGCGGAAAAGTGATTATTGATAATTTTGAGATTAATTGTTGTTGTGAAATGAAATATTCTCCAAGTTGAACATTGTTGTTATCTAAGATAATTAAGAAACGAATTGTGTTTATGGGAATAAATGTTTTGATCTCCTTTGATGCGTTTGTTGACCAGGAAGGTCGAGTGAGAGACAATTTGATGTGCAAAGTTATTCCTATTTAAGATACTACACGCGAGGACGTGTGATTCATCAGGATGGCCGGGTCGCAGCCAACATTATGGCGATATCTATTGGAAACGTCAAGCAGCTTCTGGCTGCTTGAGTGTGGTCGATGACAGTGGTGATGTTTGTCAGTTTGAACAGTATGGGGTTTGTAAGCCGGACTGCTTGTTATTTCATTTTGTAATGTCAAACGCTGCTATAAAGCTGACTGATTCCAGATACCTGCGCTCATTACCAAGTCAGACTCGGTAGGGTGAGGTTCCTTATTTTTGCGATCGATACAATCTGCGAGCGGTTATGTGGACAATCACCACGTGTCGTCGAACTCAATTAATCTTGATTAATCTAATTACTATTGAGTTGACGTTATATTGTAATGACGGATGGGAAATGGTGTAAGAAGAAAATCTAGAATCGGTGTGACACAATATTTATAAACACGGTAGTACATATTACGATTCGCTCCTCGTAATTGAAAATACGTAGAGCATTCTCCACCGCACTGCACTGCTGAACGGGTCTTGGTTAACTCAAATGACGGATGATATGAGACCTGAAGGATTCAGATATGTGACTTTTGCAATATAAAATCACATCAGGAATTTTACCACTAGAGGTAACGCATCCAATTCCCGACCGCGCCGTAGTTGCTTAACTCGATCTAACACTCTGTATGCTACAAGCAAGCGTGTCAAATGTGTTTTATGTAAACTTGGAGTTCCCCGCTTCATTCGTGACTGTTAACGCATCGACGACTTTGGGGTTGTAGACGTTCTTCGGCAGCACTGAGTATTTACTGTTACGTGGCACATCAGCTCGTTTCAGTCACAAACAAAAAAAAATATACGGACATAGTATTTTCATACAGGTTGAGTTTAAATCACACCGTACGGAGCTTGCCTTTATTAATGTAAGGTAAAAAATATAGGCTGCAATTTGGAGTCACATTATCATACATCATGTTCAGATGTCAGGGCGACTGTCGGGGAAGCGTGAAGAAATATGTTTTATTTATTTCTCATATACGTAACATCAACAGGAAAACGTGGATATTATTTTTATTTTTATTACACATGTTATGGAACATATTTCGAAGTTCGAATGTTTTATGTCTTTCCGAAATTAATGATTGAGTGAAGTATATTATTAAATATATTATTGTCGTGGTGTTCAGTTAATGGATCTATGACCTCCAGGGACAAAATGTGTCCAAAATGTCATTCAGACTTAATCGTCTATAAAATGCATTTGTATGTGGGTTTGTTATAACGTAAAGGGAGTGAGGTAGGTATATCAAAATAATTATGTAGAAAATTGAGCTGAGTGTGACAAATTTCTAATCATCGTTATTATCTACAATTTTCCCAATTTTTTTTTTATCTCTATCTGTCTGTACTTGATAATTTAAAAAAACTCCTGCACTGAATTTCAAGCTATTTTTACCAATATTATAGAGTGCTTCATGAGGATGGTTTAATTGAAACGATTAAAAATATCCAATTTACAATACACCTAATAAAAATGACTAACAATCGTCTCGGATCTAGTTACTGTGTGTGATTATACTAATTTTGTGCAACACTACTGGCACGAAATAAGCTATCGGCCTATTTTTCATCAAAAATATCAGCTTAATTATACTATCAAAACTGTATTTTTTTCGAAGTCTTTTATAATAATGAGACTCATCACTCTGATCAAGTGTGGATTGAAGGCAAAAAAGCATATTTTTTTGATAACATTACTGTAAAGTAAGCAGGTTATCTTCATGATAGCAAGTTAAAAATTATGGCCAATAACTAAGCAAGTGAGGTATAAAAATTACAGTAACGGGACGAACATCAGAAACTACGAGCCATTGCTTAATGTCTGGGTTGGTTTCAAGTATGATCACAAATTATTGAACCAGAAAAATATAATTGGCGACAAATTTAATTCTTAAAGTCAAAACTTTTAGTGTCAGTTACATTTTTTAAATGTTTTCGGATTTACCTATATGGGTGAATATCTCAGAGGCAAATTTTAAGTGTCCACGTTGAGAATCAAGGTGTAAAATTATATTATGATTCTAATATTTTTTATAATTAAGTACGGTACTTAATTCATTTAGGGCAACATTCAAATTTATATAAGCACGTGTAAATAAGCAGAAAAAATATTATTAGTCTTAAAATTCCAGTTTGGTGGCTTGTCCCATTTCCATTTTTTGGTATATTTGTCTTCACCGTAGTAATAACTTAACTTACCATAAACAATAAATGATTACGATAGTTTAAACATAAGATACATTATCTGAAAACAATTAAAACATATCAGAAAACATATTTTTAAAGCACAGAACAAGCGATCAAAATTTGTCCCACAAAATTACTTATTCAACTTAATGTAATAAGAAATTTGTGCGCTTGCAAAGTATCGAGTTTTATTATTTAGAATCTCTTAAACGTCCGCTTATGCTTTCCTGAAACAATTATGTAATAGTGCTCCGACTTGCCGCCAAAAAAGATAAGTAACGTCGTTTTATAGCACATGGGACAGGAATTATCTCAAAAAGTTATCAAGATTTTCTTAGACTTCTTGTAGATTCTTAATGCTAAGACATTCTATTTTTATACCTGGTCCTTAATTGTTCTAAAATTTAAGATACAATTTCGGCACCAAAATTGTCAAAATACTACACTTGTTGATATTGACTCATATCAATTACAACCGATGTCTAAGGCAAAACCAGGTATATTCATTTATGTCTCTCAGAATACTTTTAACGTGACTGTATCGTGTGCGTATTTTAACCTAAAGGAAAAATATTCTCCGCGGCCCTACTTTCCAAACGTTTCTGATAACATTTACATATCGCGTATCCGTTTATTTGCATAGACATATCCGAATATCATGTATTCTGTGTTTTCTTTTTTCATTGTTTTTGTTACCAGTATTATGAAACAAATTTATCCACAACCATAATCCACAATTTTATTATGCGTTTACAAATACAAATATTTTTTATTTGTATATCAAATCTATACTAATAATAAAATTCTAACTGATCGCTTTCTGTACATGAACGATATATGAGAAAAAATATTATTAGAGGCCTTAATTAACGCAATAAAACCCAAAACAATAGTTCCAAAAATTTTTGTCTGTTTGTCTGTGCGTTTGTTCCCACTAATCTCAGAAACGACTTAACCGATTTCGTTCTGGTTTTCACTAATGTATTGCAATAAGCGTCACTTAACACTTCGAGTATTATAAATTAATATTGTGATTTGTAATTCATAGAACAAGAAAAATCCAGAGAAATGCAGATGCTATTTTTAAACGTAAGGTAGTTTTTCCGAAGCGAAGCGAGGACATTTGCTAGTATAAACGTATAAAGTAATTAATAGAATAATTTATATTTTTTGCCTTAATCAGACATCATTGTGTTTACTGATAATTTATATAGACTGTCATCTTCGCAATCGCATGTTTTCACTGCATATCAATTTTCATTAAGATCGGTCAAGCTGTTGTTGAATTGTCTCGAGTCATACAGAAAAGTTTAACAGATTCATAAAGTAGTATAGATATATAATTCTATTTTTCGTGTGTGAAATCGTATTACATAACAGGTTTTATGAATTCCTTGGAGATATTATTATAAATATTCCTAATACACACTACATCACAGTCAAAGCGTACATTGTTTATTTTAAAATTGCTTGTGTTATAATGAAGATGTGATGACGTAATAAGATGAAACGCTAATTACTTTTTATCCTCTGTGATTTTATGACATTTATGACGCGTTTTGACATAAATTATAATATATATAATATAATAATAATAATCTTATACCCATGATATGAATTACTTTTCTATCGTAAATATTTTACATCACGTAATTTGTTGTTGATTTAGGTTTAAATTTATTTTTATTTTGTAGGAATTAAAAACATACGCAAATAAATGAAACTGAATTTGGGGGTACCATCGCTTTTATGTATAATGTACACATTATTGGTATCTGTGAGGATTTCATTAACGCAAGCCAAGCCGGTTTCAATGGTATAACACCGCGTGATTACGTCGTGTGGGTCGCGATAAACGTAATAACGAGGGGAACTCCGTGAGAGAACGTAATAGACCATACCTTAGATTGATCATGACGGCTCTGTGGTTTATTAGTGATTTTGTTTTGGAACGAAAATTACTAGGTTGGATTCCAACTTGGGCGGACATTTTTTGATAGCTAAATGTTTGATCTTGTGTTTCGGTTGTTTGTTAGTATTTATTGCGTATATTAATACACAATAAGTAGTCACAGGAATACTAGTACGAATTGTGTGTATGTGTGAGTGAGTGAATGGGAGTTTCACAAACCAGCTATTTTTCTTGATAAACTAAAGACGCGGATTTAAAGAACAAAGTACGTAAATAGAGTAAAGGTGAACGAAAGATATAAATAACTTTAAGTGTAAACAGCACATAAAGTAATAAGGAGAAAACAAAAAGGGAAAGCAAACTAAACGTATCTGACAAATATTCTTTGGTACGTTGCAGTCTTCCCATCACCAAATAATAAGGATTGGAACCTAATTCTAAGTAAAAACTTTATTTGCAATTATTACACGCTAAATGTATTTGGCATTATTTGGAAAAGGTTTTTTAACAATATTACGGATCATAAATAAATAAATGCTACTTACACCTCAATTACAGGTGATTTTTTTAGTGAGTTTAAAATCTGCACGCGCCATAAATTTTAAATCTGTTGCATGGTTTCACTGCGAGTTACTTGCTTTGTTTTCATACTGACTTCTGCCGTCCTCTACAACACTCCATTCATTGTTCGTGTGTAATGGTTATGTATTTTGTTAGCGTACTAATAAAAATGATTTCAGTCATTACGTTTTTTTAATTAACCTAACGGTTGTTGCTTGGCGGTGCGTTCCTCATATAGATTATTTCCCACGGAAACATGCATTCTACTAGTTATGATTCGTACTGCTAATAAAGTATTGCATTTCACTACAGAAGTGTATTAGTTTAGAAACGACTTTAACTTTTTTTATTTATAATGCGCCTGCTAAGGTAGTTATGTTTATAACAATATTATTAAATGAAAAATTAATATAAAACAAAATATAAATTTAAATTACAAATATTAAAATTAAAATGCAAAGTAAAATTAACCAATATGCCCGAAAATAGGTCATGCCCCCTCTCAGTATCACCTTCGCGGAAAAATTCCTAAATCTAACGCCTATCCAACTCGCACCTCTTTCTACTTATTATTTTCTATCTATCACTATAAAAACCAAATTATTTTCTTCCGTGTATTTCTTCTTAATATTATCTCAAAAGGAAGAGGGGCAGAAACATTAGTCCCCGATACATCCTTAAGCCGTCGTTCTCACCCATTAACCAGATATATGAGAAAAAGTAAGGAATACATTTACAAAGTACAATAAAGCGTTTTCGATTCCAGTCAGTTCCGTGCTACAGACAGGAAACTTATCAAACCTAATTGCTTCACTTTCGGAGGATCACTCACAGGATCACAAGTGTAATATGTAAGACAATGGGGCATAAATATCTATATATACAAAAATGTTATGGAAGATTCATTTATTATCAGTGTATCTATATATACGAATATTTTATACAAGGGGTAAACGCTAGGTATCGCCATATTTTTTTTTGCTAATTATTTAACCTTCATTACCTAACGTATCATGCGCCGCCAAACTATTATCGAGTGTAATTTGACCGTTTTCTGGTTTGTATTTTGGCAAAATGATAAAAAAATAAGTGTCCTGTATAGAAGAGATTCTTTCAGCCACAAAATCAATAAGTCACCGATCCAATTGGATTTACTGTCGTACTGGAATTACCCGCAACCGTTCGTGAAGAACTTATCTTGGTTTCTACCTGGATTGAAGTGTTGGCCGGCTTTGGACATCATTCAAGATTCGCAGGCAATATATGCAAGCAGATTAAGATTTATACAATTTCTTATATACCGCGATCGGGCATATTTAAAGTTTTGATGGTTATAAAAGTAAAAGGATGCAAAACTCCCCTTTGGGGAAGCTATTTACACTCCCCATCATATTACGTAATCAGTTTAGCCACTAAACTGCAATAATAAGCATATAAGATGCACAGTAGAGTAAGGTTTAAGTGTCCGTAAATACAAAGAGAGAACCGTTAATGAGTTGAAACCATTATTTTAGTAGAATCAAACTTCGTAGTTGAGAAGCGCGTGTCCTACAGTAGGACACTGATTAATTAATCCCATCCGAATTTTATCATGTCTTCCTTCTTCCAAGTTGATGATTTCTTGTACATCGTACCACGTTCTTCTGTTTACCAGGAAACTCAGTGAGGTTCTTCGGGCACACGTCTATACAGTAGTTTGCAAGTACATCAAGTTAGTTCAGCGTGACGCCAGGACTTAAATTCGATAGTGTGCTATAGCCATTAATGTATAATTTAACATTCTTGATAACCTTCATTACATGATCGACCCGGCCTAGACACTTTCTGAAGCATTTGTGTTTTTTGTGTACCGGGCCATGCCAAATGATTGTGTTTTGTACTTACTGCTTAGAAGTATAAGCCCTGAGCTTTGGCTTGCATTACTGCCAAGTAAGCAGTGTAAAGATTAATTATTATTGTGAGAAATGAACAAATTACTTTTAAAGACAGAGTAATACAATCATTATTAGTAATTGCTCCAAAAAAAAGTATTATATTAATTCACTAGGAATTTTTGTAAAGGATTTTCTGCAGCATGTGCAAAAAGTGAACATATTCTTCTTTTCTATGTTAATACTGTGCAGAGTTATATACTCTGTACTATGTATACGAGTACTAATTTCATAAAATTTATAGGTTAATCGTTTGTACATACTAAAGATTAGGTATATATCTGCTGTTCAATTTACGAGTCTCTATATACGCATTACGCTATCACACACAGGTTCACAGGTTATAACCAAGGTCGAACGAGCAGTACGTGACATGATTTACGTCACTGGAGCTTAGTATCAATTCGATATATCTAGCTCGAAGGATCATAAAATATTTATCGATTAGTAAACCGACCTCGCTTCACTTTAGAAAAACTACGCCTTACGCTTAGTATTACGCACATGAATTGTTTAAGGACTAGTTTTTTCTCGTACTGTGAATTAGAAATATATATTTAAATATTAAGTGATGGGTCATGCAATACATTACTGAAAACCATAACGATTAAACCGTTTCTGAAATAAGCGCGTCCAAATGCACAGACAAACAGACATAAATTCTAACAACTATTGTTTTAGGTTCTATTGCGTTTATAAAGGCCGCTAATAATAGTTATTTTCATATATCTGCATGTACAGAAAGTTAAAATTTTATTATATGTAAAGATGAGCAGGTGTTGCGGTCCTAGATCCATACAATATTAACAGAAATTGTTGGATATTTCAGTTCGATTAAATAAAGGTCATCGACATCCAGCATCTAAACTGTTCGTTCCAGCTATTTGCTTTTATTAATAATGTACAACGATTCTCATGTAGAGGCATGTAACTGGAGCATCTAAGTACTAGTCAGTGATCTGATAAATTTGCGTGAACACCCTCCGAACAACTAGTGTTAATCGCAAATAGTGAAGTTTATTCGTAAGTTGGAATGAAGACTGCTAGTGACAAAATTTTAGAAGTGTCTCCATTTTATTATTGTTAGATAGCAATCGTTAAGGTTTGTCGGAGATACTCGGGTGGCGTAAGTTCTTTTAACACGCACTCGAATATTCGGATCGGCCACAGTCCTTCACCGAACTGTTCAACGGGGAGTGGGCGCACATCACATTAATTTGGGATATTGAAATCAGAGGCTATTCACTATTTCGGTAAAGAAATAATGTAGAACACAGAAACTTGAAAACCACGACATTGTTTGAGTAGAGAACTATAAACAAGACTAAATTTAGCAGAGCCTACTAGTAGGGCTTTGGTTAAAACTTGTAAACCACGTTCCATACATATATAAAACATAAGATCTTGGTCTTGTTACTCCGTAACATAGTTCTACTTTGACACGGGTCTTAGATGAAATGAAATACATTAGTGTAGAAATGGTCCAATAAATACCTGAATACCCAAAACGGAGTAAGTTACAAATAAATGCAGCTGATTATACCGAAAGACCAACATAACATTATCTCTTGTGGTTAATTTGTTCATAGTGTATAGATTACCTGGAACGCTCATCAAAGCCACTTACATATATTCGTATACTATGTTGGATGTTGTCTTTATGGTTTATAAATTTTAAGGGACTTTACACCTGATATTTTATTTGCACTACATTAATAATTCCCATCTTATTTATAACTTATTTTTAATTGTTTATTAAAAAAATTGAGGGCTGTGGAATTTTTTTTCGATTATCAAGAAAGTGATGCGTGAAGATAAGTGTCAGATATATTAATTACCATATTAATTATTGTTTTAGGTGTCTAATCAGACACTTTAACAATTGACAAAGTATGTTCTTAGGTAATGCTCGGAGTAGGTATTAAGTTGAAAGTAACACTATGTTGAATTAAGGCATTGTGTATTTATTCCCATGTTTACACGAACTTGCTTTTGAAACCTAATTTTATTTCGGTTACATAAAGAAATGCATTTGCGATACTTGAGAAATATAGACAGTAATGTTGTATATTTACAACTAACTAATTCCATTCTAAGCACGCTCTAAAAATTAATGACCTTTATGATAATATCTGATCACGTAACGTTGTCTGCAGAGAGCAATCTTTTGAAAATTATGTGATTGTTTCCGTTATCTCAGTAATTAAATCCAGAATACTGCTTCGTTAGCAATTTGCATGCTGAGATTTCATTCACACTATACCTACTTCAATGTTGCTCTATATGAAAGGCGACCCGAGCCAAGTAATAGGACAATATGGGTTGTACTGAGGATGATGTGTATCTTGGAGATTTTAGGTTTGTTGTAGAGGAAAACTACTCTGTTTCTCTACTACTTTGGTTACGTCAACTTTGCTGGTGCAGATTTCTACTGTGCGAGATCATCTAGTAAACCCTATTTACTAATAGTCTACTACTACTAAATATATAGTGATAGAAGACATAAGCTGATTTAAACAATGTTCAGCGAAATATCAGCGATTAACTGTGTAGTTACTGTAAAGTGAACTATACTTATACAAGAAATGAGATATTTTTTACTTTTGATTTCAATATTTTGATAAAATGAAAGTGATTACAAATAAATAATTTAATAGTGGAATATTGACTGCAAATATGTACATTTAAATTTACTACTGACCGATCTCAATATCTGAACACTTAGGACGGTAATGAGCGTTTCAGCATAAGCTCGTTATCTTCATTTTACTATTTATCCTATCCTATAACGTTATTTATTATTTCCACCTGATGGTAAGTGAAGAAAAAGTAGTAGGTGGATAAATGCACTAATTTAGTAACATGACTTTAACATGAAGCTTATTCACATCATATTCACAGTTATTTATCTCTTTATACCATTGAGTTATATGATGTTTCTTCTGTTATATTTCTTCTAATACACTGCCTATTGTCATGTTAATAAAGAATGATGCTACAATTACGAGCACAAAAAACTTTTAAAATGGGTTGAATATGTTTAGCCTTTATTCCATGAAAAGCTCTTCCCCTAACGGCGAGGTGGGCTGTTAACCTGCACTTCGTTCTCATTAATTTTTTGTTAAGAGCAACTTCCCCTCGAGTACTTTATCCCATTCGTTACTTACAATAGAACAATTTGTTTTGTTTTGTTTTGTCGGTGATATTTTACCACCTTTTTTGGTAAAAATATTTACACCTTTAATGAAAAAATTGATACAGAACATAGAACAGCAAATACTGGAGGAAGGATATCTAACTCATCAACGATTGGGAGTCTAAAATAAAAATTATCTGATCTCTTAACTATACTTGAAATAAATAGTTCAAAGTTTTTCGTATTGGGGTATGTTTTTTTTTTTTTTCGCCCAGAATATGGAAAATGGGCTACCCTCCGGAAAAGCGCGGGAGGGGGGTGGTGAATGCTCATAGCATACCAACGCAGCCGGCTGCGCTGGTTATTTGGGACTCCCGAGAAACCTAGGGGCCTACCCACTAAACACCACCCGAGTTGGCTTTGGCCTTGTGGCCTCTAAGCCTTCATCTGAAGCGACCCATCCTTAGAGAAGGAAAGGGTGCTCGCGGCACTCCCGAGGGAGCATACGCTTGTTGTAACACTGAAGGTGTTGTCGAATGGAGAGACTATGTGGCATCTTAAGGATGCTACTAACTGTTATTATTTGAGTTTTTAACTATGGCTGCCAGGCGGCAGTCCAAGTCCGAAGATAACTTGTCAGGGGGATCTGTGAGAGCGTTTCTTGGCCTCCGGATTTGATGGCCTGTAAGACTAGGGGCGGTGTAATCCGCTGCCTATCTGATTAGTGGATTCGAGTGTTCCTCTGAGGATCTGAAAAATGCAGTGCAATATTCTTTAAACGATTTCTGGATTGTCGGGAGTTGTAGATCAAAGTGCAGGTCGGCGTTCCTCACGCACCAGTGAGCGCTGGTTGCGATCCTGCAAAAAAGGTTTTGAACAATCTGGATGGGATAGAGGACTCGGGGATCGGCGTGTGCGAAGACAGGGGCGGCGTATGACATCACCGGTCGTATGCAAACCTTGTAGAGCGTTCGTTTGCTTCTGAGGGACATCTTACTGTGCCTCCCCAACAGACTGTTGAGTCGGCTCATATAGAATCTGGCGGAGTTGGTGACTTTACGAACGTGCGGTCTGAAGGTACGTCTGGAGTCGAGAGTTACTCCTAGGTATTTGGTAGTGGTTTTCCACGGAACAGGGGTGCCTAGCAAACGGATGTTTGGGGCGTCTTGTCTATGTTTGGTCTTGTAGTGAAAACATACCGCGGAGCTTTTCTCCGCGTTGACTTCAATTCGCCATTTGGTGAACCATTTTCCTAGCTCATTAACTGAGTGTTGGAGTCTGAAGAGGACTGAATCTAATTTCTGCGATTGATAATAGAGGGCGGTGTCATCTGCGAATAGTGGGACTTGTACGCCGTTTTTGGGGATAGGTATGTCGTTCATATACGTTAAAAATAGCAGGGGTGCGAGTATCGAGCCCTGTGGAACCCCAGCCGCTAGCGGGCGTGGGGAGGAAAGTCCTCCTTCGTGTCTAAAACGAAAGGAGCGGTTTTGGAGATAGGAAGCGACTAATCGAACAACGCGATCTGGCAGACCTAGGTAATGGAGTTTATAGAGGAGTCCTCTGTGCCAAACTTTGTCGAAAGCTTTGGCAAGGTTGAAGAATACCGCGACTGTGCGTTTACGTTTAGGATAAAAACCGCTTAGGATATATTCCACTATGCGATGGATTTGCTGAGGGCACGAGTGCTTGGCACGAAAGCCGAACTGCTGTGGAATGATTAGTGGTTGACCGCCTACTGGGAAGAGAAGGTTCCTTAGTCTGGATTGAATGACGCGTTCAAATACTTTCCCCATAGCCTTGAGGAGACTGATGGGGCGGTGGTTTGAGGGAATATTAAGTGGTTTACCGGGTTTGGGAATTCCTATTACGATTGCTTCCTTCCAAGCGGTTGGAAAGAAGCAGTGATGCAAGCAGGCATTAAAAATGAGAACTAAAAGAGAAAGAACCTGCTCGGGGAAATGTTAGAGATGCCGTCGGCTCCTGGCGCTTTGCGGGGTTTTAAACCCCGGATGATGTCTTGAACTTCGTCAACGGAAACAACGATGGGCTCAGCGGTGACAGGGAGTGAGTTCTTTTGACGGACCTCATCCTCTACTGATTCTATGTGGGAAGGAGTGCATGGTTGCGAACTGGGTGAGCATTGAGAAGCTATGCTGTCAGCAAAACATTCGGCTTCATCGACATCTTCGAAGGCGATACTGCCATCGGGGCGCGATAAAGGCGGGGTGAGAGGTTGGGCGCCTACTCGGAAGGCTTCGCCATCTTGTAGAACGCCTGATGGGAGGGTGTGATCCCCTCCATTAGGGAGTCCCAATTGGAGTTCCTCACTTCGGCAAGATGAGAGCGAACACGTCGCTGGAGAGCGTTGGCTCGCTTCCTATACGTTGGGGTGGGGTAGAGTGCGGCCCTTCTCAGGGCTGCATTCTTGGCTTGAATAAGATTCCTAACATCGAGTGGTAGTTTTCGGTTTGGCACCTCGACTACACGCTCGTTGTCACGGAGAGAAGTTTGTACTAAATGAGTTAGAGAGTTGACCGCTGAGTCTATCTTTTCCGTATTGACGAAGTAGTCTGAGTTGATAGCCAGTGGTGAGCCGGCGGCATCGAGACCTGCTACGAGTGATTTTTTATAGCCTTCCCAGTTGGTGAAGGTTTTAGTAGAAGTGTTTGGTTCGGTGGCATAAGGCCCGAATTTAAGAGAGACCGGCCGGTGGTCAGAACCTAAGTCGTTGAGCGTTTCGATCGCCCTTAGATTGAGAGCGACTCCTTTGACTAGCGCGAGATCGATAATGTCTGGAGGATGGAGTGCTCGATCCGGGTAATGAGTAGGGGAGGAAGGACAAAGGACATCGACGTCGCGAGTTGCTATGAATTGACTGAGTTTGGTACCATTCGCGTTGGTCGATCGACATTTCCAATCTGTGTGTTTAGAGTTGAGATCTCCAAATAAAATAACCGAGTCTCCTAGAGAGAGTAGGGCCTCTAAGTCCGAGTTTAAAAGCGGAGTTCCCGACGGATTATAGACTGAGGCTATGATCAGGGACGGATGCCCAATCATACCTAGCTTGCAAACAGTGGCTTCTAAGTTAGTGGGTGTAGGAGTCTCAATAGGGGAACAGTGGAGCGACTTTCTAAAGTAAATAGCGGCGCCACCACTTGCGCGGCTTGTGGTGCCGCCGGGGCGTCTGTCGGTTCTGTCTTTTCTGTCGTTACGTATAAGGTTGTACGAGGGAACTGATAGGCCCTAGGTGTAGGCGGGTTTTAAGAAGGTTTCTTGTACTAGTAGTAAGACAGTAGCGTTGTTGCGAACGAATTCCTTTAATTCAGAGATATTGGGGCGGAGGCCGCGAGTGTTAAACGAGACGAGCGAGACGCCCTTGGGTTTGGTACGACCGGTGTGACAGGAAGGCGCACTGAGTGCTTGGGCCATTATAACGATGTTAGCAGATGGCTGTGCTCAGCGAGCGCTAGGAGGCGATGAAGGTGTCGGTCGCGCGGGGCGGCGGGGGCAGGGCGGGGAGCACCTACGGGTGCCGCAGAAGTGTCGGTGCGTCTCCACGAGTTGAAATGCTCGGGTCTAGGCGGTGCGGTAGGCGTCCTCAGGGGAGGGAAGTTGGCTTCGGTGTTCGGCGGAGGGCCAGGTTGGATGTTTCTCCAAGACTTCCTTGCGGCAGTCCTGGATGGGATGGGGCGGGGAGCTCTGGGGCAGCCACGGTAGTTGAACGGGTGACCGGCTTGGCCGCAGAGAACGCAGGCTGGAGGCGACTCCGAGTCGCGTGTACGCGAGCACTCTTTCGTGCTGTGAGGTTCCAGGCACTTAACGCACCTGGGGTTAGCGGAACAGTTCGCTGCTGCGTGGCCGTAATGCTGGCAGCGATGGCATTGACCGGGGAAGCCGCGTCTATGCGGGGGTTCTACTTTAATAAAGGAGAGACCACAGATGGTACTATCGTCGCGAAAAATATTCCGGGACTCGGGAGTGTTGGTGAGGATGGCTAGAGCCAGCGGGTATTGTCTACCTGTGTTGATGTACATCTTGTGTACAGCTTCGACTGGATATCCTTGGGCGACTAAGTCGACGAGGATAGCTTCATTAGGAAGCTCGAAGGGGACTCCGCGGAGGACGGCTCGCACCTTGCGCTCTTCCGGAAGGGCGTAGGTGTGGAACGGGATCTTGTTTAAGGTGAGTAGCCTCGTTAGGGCACGGAAAACATCTGTGTTTGGTGAAGTCACCTTGACGGTGTCGCCGGTAACCTTTGCGTGGGTGTAATAGACTTTGCTGTCGGAGCACAGCTGAGTGACTAGAAGCCACTTGGATTTATCCCGGACAAATACCGGTGGCGGGGCCTTTACTTGGAGAGGGACGGGTGAGCAGCGGGATGCCGGTTTGATGGGAGGGAGTTGTCTCGAGGAGGACGGGGCGCTGGTGTCAATGGACATGAGCGGGACGGGTTGCCAGGCGGAGGGGAGGGAAGGTTTTCCTTCTGCGGACGCCTTCGCGATGCGCTTGGTGAGACGCTTAGTGCGCTTGCTCTCGACCGGCTGGAAGGCCTGGTCGTCTGACTGCGACGGAGTAACGGTACCGTCGTCGGACACTTCGTGAGACGAGCCATCGGATTCGATGGGCCTTTTACGCGATGAGATTGAGTTTGCGTCGGAAAATTCGACATCATGGACTGGTGAGGCGTCAGGGGACGCGGGTGAGTCTGTCTGTGGTGTTGCGAAGGCCTGGATGACTGCCTTCTCATCGAGAGGCGCTTTGAGGAACGGGGTCAGGACTTCTAGGAGGCGACGGACGAGACCTAACTCGGCTGGATTCATCCTTCTAACAATACCTCCCTGCCGCAGTAGGGAGCGGAGCGAAGGAACGAAAAACGAAATCTAAAAACGAAAACGGAATCGAATGAGGACTACGAGAACAGTGACTATCCCTAGCGGAAATAGCCACTAACCGTCACCCTGGGAAGGCCCAGTGCAGTGGGATCGGGTCCCCGGTTTCCCTCAGTCCGAGAGGACTGAGAAGCGCACCGGGTCAACGCTAGTTGGCTTCGTTGTCACCGTTAGGTATCCACCAACTCAAACGCGATAATACGAATACTTAGTTGATGCCAACACAAAATGACACTAAAAGGCAACAATTAAGTCGCGGTCGATGCGAGTATCGACGACACAGAAATAACAGTCGAAAAATGAAGATGACTTACTCGAGAGTATGTCGGGTATCCGTCTGCTACGGGAGCAAAATCGGAAGTGTGGGGTATAGTCAATCGATGTTTATTTATAGGTGATTTGCAATTCCAATGTTCAAATTCCAAATTATCCGAATAATAAATATCTGATTTTAGATCCTAATAATCCGAAATTAATGGATACCCGTAATTATACTATATCCGTAAATTGGTTAATAACATTAAAAACAATGTTCTAATATCGTACTCATTGTGGCGTCAGATATGCGGTCACCAGAAACCAATAGACGTTCACTGTGTTTTACGAAGTATAAATGACCTGGAGCCTAGTGTTTCTTTAAGCAATACAAGTTCAATTAAATCTCGCAGGCGGTAACTCTTGTAAGGAACCAGCTGAGCAGATAGGCTACATGGTGGTAATTGATCCTATTAATCACATTAACAGCAGGAAACTGAGTAAAAATATGTTAATTACCTCTCCAACCAGCACCCCATCAGCTTTCCTCTCCAGCACTGGATCCGGAACACTTTAAGAACGTTAGATGATTAATTTTTATAAGAAATACGAACAGCTCCCCAGTTTGGTAAAATACTTCACCATTATATAAAGCACCGTCGGTTTAAGCTGGATGGTTCAGAATTCTTCAATTTGCAACAGGAGAGACCTAGGGCCTTTACCTTGTGTGTTATTAAGCAGGACGAAGCATAGGCATGACGGTAGTACCGTATTTTTACCATGGTAAATTATTTCATCTTACTAGTTGGAAAAGGAAATATTGTAACGTCTTTAAGTCAATAAGCACCCTTACGACACTTTCTTGTACAGAAAAAAATATATTGAAATTGGAGTCGTAATAATAGTCTCTGGAATGTTTATATTTATCAAAGCGTCTTTTTATTCGAAGGAGAGATTAAATTCTCGTGTTTTCTTTCAGAACGTGACGTGAACAATGCTCGGGCAATTTATTCAATTTTCTATATTGAAGTGATGTGGGGCGCGTGCGGATTTCCTATATGTTAGTCACGTTTTGATGGAGGATAGAGTTGAACGTTTTCTGACGATGGGAAGTATTTCAGATGTAAGGTGTATACGCAACTAGGTCAAAAATATTGGCATACAAAATACTTATTGTGAGTACTACTGAGTCAGTTGCAGGGTATCTTTTTATTATTATCTATTTAATGATTATGTCATGATAAATATATTGGAAACAGTCGTTTAATAATCAAGATTGAATTTTGACCAATATTTTATAAATATACCTTAAGTGGCAGACCAGTATTGAAATCACTATGTTATCATTCTCCCTAAGTAAATCATTTTTCTCTTTCTGCGCTTGGATTGTCTGGTAAAGATTTATTTTACCATTAATGCTGGAACCTTTTGTTCCAATAAATAGATAAATCCACTTGTTAGTTTGTACTCCAACATTGCAACTAAAACACTTCACTGTTGCCTATGCAGGTAGCTTAACTAGCCAATCATTTATTCAGATGAAATCTAAGATAACTCTGAAGTTAATAATCGATTGTATATTTTAATTTGTTCTTTCAACAGGGATCTAGTTGGTGGCTGACATGTGTCTAGCCAGGATCCAGGGGGTGCAACCTAGCTCTACGGAGATTGAATTTATTCTTAGGAAGCTTGAAAGGGGCACTTTTCATGCTGATACTCAGAGTGCTGGGAAATAAGGAACAGAACAGCAGATGTCGTCCTGCCTGAACATTACCCAATCGCAGCCCCACCTGCTACCGGATTTTTAGTTGTGGATCTTAACCATCTAGAGACCTATTTAAACACACAAAAATTCATCAAAATTGGTCCAGCTGTTTAGGAGTAAATGTGCACCAAAAATCTTTATACTTACATAAAGACTATCCTTATCTTAATAGACTTCATGTATCATTTTGCTGTGTAAAAGGTAATAAAGCTTGAACATGTGGCACATCAACTGCTTTATCGATATCATAGTTTTATCATCTATGGACTCATAAGCTGACAGTATGCATTAGTTTTAAGTGATGTACTAAGTTAATATGTATGGGAACATGATTACTACTAGCAAAATTTCATGAACATTTTGGTGTTTCAGAAAGCTTGGGAAGCCTTTAATTTTGGTAACTATTATCAGCCAACTGTTGTTTGTGTCCACTAACCATTTTTTTATTCATATAGGTATTTTATTAATACACTTATGCATACAATTTATTGTTATTACTACCATGTTCAAACTCTCCACCACATCTTTTACATCAATACAGCAGTTATCATAACAATCTAATCTGAATGTAATTGTTCCTAGTGCTGTTATGTATGTTACGTTTTGCGTCTTTGTCACTGTTATAATAGTATTGTTTACCTACAAGTTCTGCTTGGGCACATTGACATTTCTGAACATTAACTTTTAAAACTAAATATGTTTTATAGCCCCTTAAATTATATAACCTAAATATGTTGACTTATACACATTAAGTCAAAATAAAATTTCTATCTACATCTATATGTGTATTGGTATAACAGGATCCACCAACAGGAATTAGTGTTACATCATGATAGAATAAAATTAGAAATTTTTGTGCAGCTGTAAGACAGGTTCAACGCGTCTTAATTTTTTTAAGACTTCAATGACCCTCCAAAAGACCTCCAGTGCGGTATTCTCCACATCGAGAAAGATTAAGGTTGACTTGTTATTTATTATTCCAATTTAAACATGTGTCTTCATTAGCCAAAATAAACAATTTATTCTCTAGCATTGAACATGGGACAATGTCATTTGTAGATCGATAAGTCTACTGCTTCAAATAGCGCTTCCGTGCGCGTTGTTCGGGCCCGACCCCGTCACGCTGGAGCTGAAGGACGGCACCAACGCGGCCATGGTGCCGCAGATCGATTACATGATCAAGATCTTCCGACCCGCGCTTAGAAACTTTGACGCCGACTTCAGCGTTGGCATAGTCAGGAGAGGGTGAGACTTACTAGCTCCGATAGTATCAAAGTCAGCCATAGACCTGTGCCCTGCAGTGGCCCGCGAACTGATCTTAACTAGGAACTCAAAAGGTGGATCACTTGATGTTAACTGGTCATAGCCGATCGTGGCCATTTGTAACACGAGTATTTTTCTTACACGTATTGCCAACATTGATGTAGACTCAACATTGGATGGAGCCCCTTAACGAGTGGGATGCTTGATGACGTATTATAGTTATTACCCGCGCGGCGGCGGACACATGCGAGTAACCGTGACGCCGGTGAAGCAGCTCCAAGCCGCCAAGATCGTGGAGCGCGGCGATGTACAGCAGATCACCGGATGGAGCTTCGTGGCCGGCCCCATACCCATGACAGTCAGTTCCTTCTCTATATCTTTATAAATATTTTTTTATATGTATGTATGCCACTGAACTCTTGGTGTCATTTTGATGAAATTTTTGGTATTTTTAAATTGATGCCCCTGGATGGTTAAGATTAATTCCGAACCGGTACCGGTAATAGGGACCGTTAGGTGGCGATACGATCGGGTTCCGGCAATATATTGCAGAACAATGTCTAAAGAGCATAATGTAACATTAAAACGTTCTAGTGACTGCTGAATGCGCATCAGTTGGAACTTTTAGACCGGAGTAGTGATTGACTGTCTAAATTATGATATTTATTCATGATGTTGGTACGCCCCCTCGGTGTGACCGCGTTGGACTCTACCAATTGACCTCATGTTACTAACAGTAACTAGCGGTAAAGTAAAGTAATCATGCACAGGTGGCGACCCAGATGGCGCAGGCGGCGAAGCTCGAGCTGCAGGGCGAAGCGAACTACAAGGAGGGTAAAGACGTCGCCCGCGTCAATGACTGGGGCATGTTGTGAGTACTGCTGTGGTTTCATTATACAAAATTTATGAAGTATAACAATAAAGGTGATGCCCAATGTTGGATAACAAATTGTTGCATTGTATTCGAAACCAACACGTAGTGTGTCGTATACTACTTCGATTTGCGCAAAATATATATCTAATATTACCACTGCATCGTGACTATATCCACGATATTCCGATATCATCACATAACCATCATCACACGCTAACACGCCAACATTTCAAATATCACATATCTCCATCACTATCGCGAACATGATAACGTGAGACGTGAAAGTCATTCATGGTTTTATCATCTGAAGGACACATGTTATACAGTAAATTTATTAATTTATTATTATTATTACTTTATTTCACCTGAACTATAACTACTACTATTATCTCAGTTCGAAGCGACAACACGCAACTGTGTGTTCTGATTTTTAAAACTTAATTAACAAGTATAAACAATCGTAATAAGTTGTGAATTTGCACTATATAAGCAATATATGAGTGACAAAATGAAAGTTATATTAATTAAACGTCTATGGTGTGTAATACCTACGTTAAATTAAATTACGAGTTCGTGTAAATAACTATCTGTGCGACTACGAAACGGAGGTCATCATAAAGTGGACGGAAAGCTTATTTACATAATTTCTTCGATTACGACCGGTGAAGTTAGATCTCTGTGTCTTCTTACTTCAATTCCTTACGGGCAGTTTTGTATCAGAAAAAAATAAAAATAAATAAACAATGCCAAAAACAAAACATACGAAGTTAAATATAACTACTTCTACTGTTCGGGCTGAATCCCCTCATATAGGCCCGTGTGCTTCTACGGAGAATGATGACAGCTCGACAACGTCTACCAACGTTACTGCCAGGTACAAAAGAAAGAAACCAGAATGTTCCTGTGAAGAAATATGTAGGGAGTTAAAGAATGAGTTATGTGCGCTATTTAGAGAATTAAAAGCTGAGCAACAGCAAAGTTACTCCTCTTTGAGAACTTCCATGGATGACATGAAAGCAGCCCTTGAATTTTCTTGTGCCAAGTATGATGAGATCTTATTAAAAGTAAACCAGTTGGAAGATGACAAAGCGGAGTATACCAGACATGTAAAAAGCCTTGAAGAAAAAATTGACAATTTGGAGTGGCAGACCCGCGTAAATACAATTGAATTGCGCAATGTGCCACGACAGGATAAAGAGTCAAAAGATGATTTACTACATATAATAGAAAAATTGGGAAATATGACTGGGGAGAAGATTAATACTTCAGATATACGAGATATTTTCCGAATAAATTCGAGGTCTAAGAGTAATAATACCCTGGTTGTTGAGTTTACGTCAGAAAAGAAGATCAATCAGCGCGTATACACATTGCCTCTGAGGACATTCTAAGTAAACTTAAACAGAAAACATGACTAAGATTCTCAATTACTTGCGTTCTTACAATGTATAGTGAGCTTTGTTTTTACTGCCAATTAATATACCTAAATATTTTCTTTTTAAGGTACGGTTTTGTGGTTATCGAGGCAATTTGTAATTGTATTTTTATTCTTTATGATCGGACTATACCAAAAATTTATATGTCTAACTGCACAGGATCTACTACAAATATGCACTCACCACTCACAATTTTCTTCAACACATCATTGCGAGAACAAGCATTCACACAGTCTTACATACTACAATATTTATATTATATATAAACATCAATGTGTATACACTTTTAATTCATATTATTTTAATCTCAATGTCAATAGAGGAAAAAGGCTACTAGTACTAGATGTGCCTCTACATTGGTTTTGCAGTCCTAATGGTTTTCGACGTTTTAAAATTCGATAGTCAACTATTGCAAAAAGAGATTGATAGCACCTCTAATATCTCGAGTGAATATGTGCATATACCTGAAACCTGTCAATTTATACTTGGAGATGTCAGTAATCAATTTACGATTATTACACAAAACATTAGAAGTATCCACAAAAATCTTGAGAGTTTCACAGTTTTCTTATCTAGATTAGGCTTCTTACCGGACTTAATAATTTTAACTGAATGTTGGCTACATAAAAACTCCACATCATTTGAAATGGATAAGTACCGATCCTACTTCTCTTTAAATTATATTAACCAAAATGATGGTATTGTCATTTACAGTAGAACTGGTTTAAGTGTAATGATTAATGAGCCAACATTTTATGAAGCAAATTGCTTAGAAATTAAAATAGGCAATGATCTTACTGTTATTGCTATATATAGATCTCCCTCTTTACACAACATCAATAATTTTTTGCAATCCCTCGAGGAATTACTTAAATGTCAAACTCGAAAATCTGTAATTTTAACAGGAGACCTAAATATAGATATCCAAAAAGGAACGTCAAATACCAAAGCGTTTAAATATTTAGATTTACTAACATATTATGGATTTATTCCAGGTCACCAATTCGGTACTCGTTATAAGGCATCTCTGGACCACGCAATGATCAAATCTGATTGTTACTCACGTGTATTAGTTTGTGCCTCTAATATTACAGATCATGATACAATAATTATTGGTTTAAATGAAAGGAAAACTTTAACTGACACTGAGAGTCCTAAAACTAAATCTAAAATTAATTACAAGAAACTCTCAGAAGAAATTAACAAAATAGACTGGTCTCCTCTTTATGAATGTATGGATACAACTAGAGCATTTCAATTATTTTTAGAAAAAATTACTGATAAAATTACCTTATGCACGTCTTATGCTATGTTTCGTAATTCAAAAATGATCCGAAGAGAATGGATAACACCAGGTCTCATCAAATGCATTAGAAAGAGAGACGCCCTTCATTTCTTTGCCAAGAAATATAAAGATGATAAAGCCCTTCAGTCTGACTATAAAAAGTATAGAAATACATGTAACAACATACTTCAATCACTAAAAGACGAACATGATCGGAAACAACTTCGGGAAAGCAATGGAAATAGCCGGATTTTGTGGAAAAAAATAAAAAAAATATGTAATATTAAAGACGCTAAATCTTCCAATACTGATCTTCTAAATTCTTCAGATCCGCATAGATCTTTGAACACTGTTAGCCAATATTTTAGTAATGTAGGTCCTGATCTCGCAAAGTCTACCCTTTCAAAGCTAGAAAAATCTGAAAAGCAGTTAGCAGACGAAGTTAAAATTTTAAATTCACCACAAAAGTCCTTTTTCCTAGGACCTACGAATGTTTGTGAAATCACTGCCATTGTCAATAGTCTTAAAACTAATTCTTCTGGGGGCTGGGACAATATAAATAATACTATTTTAAAAAATTCGCTTTCCATAGTGGCAGCACCAATTAGTTATTTATGTAACTTGAGTTTTTCTACAGGCATAGTTCCCAATGATTTAAAATTAGCCTGCATTCACCCCATATATAAAGATGGTGACTCTAAAGAGCCATCCAATTACAGGCCTATTTCATTACTATCATCGGTGTCTAAAATTCTAGAAAAGATTGTTAACAAAAAACTACTAAAATTCCTTGAACAAGAAAATCTTTTAGCTAATAACCAATTTGGTTTTAGGCCTAACAAATCTACAGATGATGCACTCTCGCTTAAGATTGAGACAATAGTATCACAGCTTGACAAGGGGGAAAAGTCCTTATGCATATTTATAGATCTGGCAAAGGCCTTTGATACGGTTTCCCACAGAATATTGTTAAAAAAACTCGATTGTCTAGGGATTCGCGGCAAAGCCTTAAAATGGTTCACGTCTTCCCTATCCGACCGAAAACAAAAAGTCTGTGTTTCCACTTATGAAAGTGACCCTTCACTGATCACTTATGGCGTACCGTAAGGCAGTGTCCTGGAGCCTACGCTCTTCCTCGCTTACATTAACGACATTTACCAATTGAAAATACCAAGTTCTACCACAATATCCTATGCTGATGATACTGCCATAATTCTATCCGGCAATTCTTGGGCTGAAGTAAAGAATATTGCACAAAATGCAATGTTCACAATATCACAATGGATGCAAAATAATTTACTTACTCTAAACGTCAAAAAAACCAAATATATTTGTTTCAGTATATCTAACAATAAAGCATCAGCTCCATATGATTTCTCCATAAAATTACATGAATGTAAACGTACCTTTAATACTGAATGCCAATGCCAAGATATTCAGAGAACAAAAAGCATCAAATACTTAGGAGTTATCGTTGATGAGTATCTCAATTGGAAAAAACACATTGAACTTTTATCTACCAGAATGAGAAAACTTGTCTATGTTTTCAGAAGGCTTCGTCAAATTGCTGACATTTCTCTATTGAAAGTAGTATATACAGCTTTATGTCAAAGTATACTAAACTACGGTATAATAAGTTGGGGTGCTGCTTGTAGTACTTATCTTCTTCAGCTAGAAAGGGCACAGCGAAGTGTACTCAAAGTTGCTTTCAATAGACCTCTTCGATATCCAACTGATGATCTTTATTCGGAGCTTGAAATCCTAAGAGTAAGACAGTTGTACTAGTACTCATACTCCGATTTCATAAAAACGCTATTTGGTCTATCAAAACCTCGATAAGATCCCAAAGGAAAGCCAAATGGTCATTACACCGTATATATAAGAGTATTTCCCATCGATCCTATAATTATCTTGGACCACTTGTTTATGGAAAAGCACATCAAAAACTAGGTTTACTGCACTGCACAAGT
>PDGT01000008.1:3671848-3714315 GCA_003671415.1 Megathymus violae
TCATTTTCATATACTATAATCTACTTATCGTAACAGAACAATAGTACTAATTCTTAAGATATTTATGTATTCATTTATAATCTCCAGTCTGAAAGTTAAAATTTTAGTAACCATTCTCTTGGCAGAATTCCCATGTAAATTTGTTTCCTATCTCGCGGGAATAGATGTATTTACCGGGAAGAAAACACCTATATCTATTAAATAATTTACAAATATATGTCAAGTCAAACAAACAATATAATAAATATAAAAACAATATAATCTATATATATAAAAATCAATTGATGTTCGTTTGTCTCGTTAAAACTCGAGAATGGCTGGACGGATTTGGCTAATTTTGATTTTGAAATATTTGTGGAAGTTTTAAGTGGTTGGAAAAATAAATAATAAGTAACAGAAAATACTAAAAACGACAATTTAATTTTACAATAAAAAATTGTTACTTGATTGTCAAATATTTATAGGTGTGTTAGAAATATGTGTTTCATAACTGTAGAACGATGTCTTTGGTCTGTTTTGTTGGAATACAAAACAGTTATGTTTCAGAACTAAAAAAGTGTAATAGTGTCAGTTGGTTGTCAAAAAAAGAAAATAAATAAATAAATTTCAAGACGATTATTAAAATCTATCACCGGTTTGTCAGTGTACGAGAACTTTACGTACTGTTATTGTTTTGAAATGCCAAGGATAAGTAGAAGCAAATCAAATGTGGGACGAGCTACCTCATGTGCCAACCCCACTGACGACCAGCGAGATATAGATAATGATAACATTCGTATTGGTATGGCAGAATTGCGTTTCACAGTGAATAATAATGAAGTAGATAGGCTTACAATGAAACGAGTTAGGACACACCAAATACAACGACAGCCAGCACAACACAATGAAATACAGCGATTCCGCAGACGCAGTATTCCTGTAAACCGAGTAGCATTCCACTACTCAGAAATAGACTATTGTACCGATCAATCCGGAACAATCACGCATCATCGAAATCGTTTCTGTGTTGGAAACAAGGGACACCAGTTAAAGGATTCCCAAATGTATTTGCCTCAAACGCTCTAGGTCGCATCTACACAGTACATCCAAATAACGATGAATCTTCGATTGTTGTTGGTGAATGTTCGTTGTCCAACATCGTTTCAACAACTGAGAACAGTTGATGGATATTTGTGTGCGACTTATCGTGAGGCATGTCAACTACTGCAGTTGCTGCTCCAGAACGATTCACATTGGGATAATACGCTTAAGAATTCCGTCATATCTTCATCGTCACATCAAATTCGCATATTGTTTGCGGTTATAATATCGACATGTTTCCCCTCTAATCCGGATGATTTGTGGATGAAATATAGGGATGACATGTCTGAGGATGTGTTGCATCGTGTGCGTTGTCAAATTTTGAATTCTACACTACAAGGAACACCAGACAAAAAATAAAGTTCATCAGAAAGCTTTAAATTGATTAAGTATAACTGTGTTGCATTTAATATAGATAAAAAATTTGTATAATGTTTTGAGCATATTTTTCACACATATATGTAGGTGATAAGAAGTTTATCGGGTTATTTATAAAAATTGACTACTTTTTGAATTACAGTATTACGTGTTTTTAAATTAAAAAAATAATTAATTTTAAATAACGAAATAATCCGATAATAAATCTAAAATTTATTTCCTTTTGTGAGGAAATGTCAAACAACTAAGTATGGTTTTCTAATCGAACAGCTTACTAAGAAAATGAAAAATATAAAATTCTGCTACATGAATTAATGTATAGTTACATAATATTACGTAACATTTATTAGTTAAACGATGAATAGTGTCTTAAATTAGTCCAAAAAATAAGTATAAAAATTATAAAAAAAAACATGTAAACACCAATCTTTATTTAATAAGAAAAAACCTCCTTACGGAGCAATATCCTTGAGAATTGAAAATATCATTTATATGAAATGTATTGATTTGGGTACTTTTTTCCAGATATCATGAAATTCATTCCTCTTGTGAAGTTCGATGATAAATGACGGTTCCGTAACCCAGTGACAGTGCATTCCGAACAAATGGTCCTGGGTTTCATTTCAGGCGGAGGCAGACATTTACATATATGACAGTTAAATTTTTGGCTTTGGGTCATGGATGTTTGTGTTCATCCATGCCAGCTGCATTACGGGGAATCCTTGCGTGGGAATGTGAATGTGTGTGTGAACTTTTAAATTAGACCGTAATAATTAAAAACCAGTTTCTATTATACCAGAATGCAAGAATGTTTTCGACAATATTTTACTAAACCAAATGCTTAAATAGTTCAACAGAAATAACATACCTCACTCTGAAAAAAAAAACAGCTTTACTAAAACTCGTAGTTATAACTGATACAGGTGCTAAGGTTCTAAATTACATTGTTGACGCCTTGGAGGTGTCACAAAATGCTATTTTGAACAAAGTGTTTCAATGTTAAGCACGTCATACTACTTCTTGAATTTAGTCACTACGGCGTCAACGTGTTATTACCATAAACGATGCCAAATCATCGGGATCATCAATTGTGACAGGGCTACCACAGGGCTTATTTCATGTTCTTTTCTTCATCTAGTTTATATTATTTTATCATTACACACACACACACACACACACTCACATACACTTGTAAATTTGGTTAATTTTTATTATGATAGAGTTGAATATATAAATGATATTGTGACTGAAAATAATAGTACCGCAAAAATGTGCTTCAAATGGTGTGTTTCAAAATGGTAATGGAAGCAAAGAATATCATTCATAAGTATAGATACAAAACATCTACGTAATCACGTACGTTTAATCAAATACATTTTAATTTGAATTAACATTAGAATTTAGGTAATAGGACTTAATTTTAGGGTACATCCTGCCATGTTTCTGTTGAAAAGAATCATTTGGTACACAAACTCTTCCAAAAGCTGATCGACGTTACACTCGTACAACGAAGAGTCTACGTCTACTATTTAATCTCTTTGCTTTATAGAAATTCCTATATAACTTTCGTTCTATTGTAACTAATCACGAATAGAAATAACGAATAGAAAATGTGCTCCCAAACTTCGTGCGTGTACTGAATAGTTTATCAACGTAGTCCGAAGTAATCCTAGTAAATGTAGTACAATACTATTAACTCGTCCTTGCTAAATTTCCGCAACTTATACGATGCGTTGTCGGAATAGTTTATTAGGAGGCTTAGTGTGTGTGTACTTGAGGGGAATACAAGAGCGCGGTAGGTTCGTTTAACCTCTAGTTCAACAGTAGGACAATGTATTCAGGGGCTGTTGACACTCTCAAGTATCTGCCCGGATCTGAAGGGTTACCTCGGGTATCGAACTCTCCAGGCATCGGCCGCACCAATTGGTCGTATGTCGCTTAGGAAGACAACGTATATACAATTGACTACTATCGACTTTGACCTAAGGTTCCATAACTGTCACTTGGAAGTCGGGCGCGCGTATCGTGCGGAGTGGCGATATTTTTTTGCTCTGCACGTGTAAGCAATCGAGAACAAACGAATGAAATTCCCCATCAGTGTTCTCACTGTCCTACGATACATGGTTCAGATATAGGGCGCCATAATTTACTTCTAGTACGACAACGCTGTTTTATGAATGTCTATGGGCGATGACATGACTGTGAAAAGATATGATCAAATACACCGTTTTGTGTGTATTATGTACAGTTGTGTTTAACATACTCCTATGTACATGTCTGTTTATGTTAATTTTATCCATATCTAGACGTCCAATTTGTTTCAAGCTATCAACCCGCCAAGGCTTCGTACGTGTCCAATATACCAGTGATAAAAATGAGAATGTCTCTATTTCAATGTCTTTATTGTCGCTATGCGTTGTCTGTTCGTCAGTTGGCCAAGAAGATATTTATTTATCCGAGGTTTTTCGAATTCATCAAGAAGAATCTTGAAGCTATTGCTGTCGGAGGGAAATCGAATCTACCTTAGTTGTTGCCTTATGTATGTATTTCTTCAGTTCGTTGTTTTTTTAAACTTCTCTTTTTAAAGTTAACAATTATTATATTAATAATATGTATCAGAATAATCTGTAATCGCAACACTATTGTGAAAGTTCATATGTATGTTATTATTGTAAGATAGTATAAGTAATTCGCGTAATATAAAGTCGACGTCAAATTATAATACTTTTAACTAATTTGATTTCCTAATATAACATTTGTCATATTTTGTAAAAGAAAGTGTATCTATGTATATTTTGCGTCAGTGTACGTATTTACAGTAATATATAGTTCAAGGGACGAATGGAAGAGTGATCTCTGCAAAAATTTCGTAAATGATTCTACATTATAGATATCGAGATAAGAATCTTAGTTCTGTAAATTCGTCATTACGGAAAAATGGAAACGGTACACATAATGTATATGTTAATACAATTTACTATACACAGTGATATACTGTCAATGAATCTTGAGATTTTATTAAATTTTAATCGATGATTGATGAGTATCGATAGGAAACTTAGCTAATGCATATTTTTTTCCACCACCATTTAATACCTCTATATACACGGAGATTACCAGGAAATAGTTTCAGAAATTTGATTGATTAAATTACAGTCAACAATCGCTGAAAGTTTTCAGTCTCGAATTCTAAGACCTCCCGAGGAGTGGGATGCGGTCAGTTCGTCACATAGTTTGCTTCTATTCTTAAAAGAGTAAGGAAACTCCCTCCAAATAATCTTAGATATTAAATAACTAGATCCTATTGCTCGACCGCTATTTAGGGAAGTTGACGAGACAAAACTTAAGTATATCGCCCCCGTACCAGAGGTATTAAACTTTGAATTGTCCTTATGTATTGATATTATGTTAATAGACTATCCGAATTGACTATTAATATATCCGAAACCTAATATAAAATATAAACACAATCATTCATTCTTCAGAAAAGCACCACATTTTAACTGCTGTAACATGAAATATTCCATCATATATTTCATAATTTATGTCCTTTTATATACATATATGTATATCCTCATATATATAAGGTTACATACATATAACCTTATACATGTAAGCAATAAGGGCAATTATGTTTGAAATTCGATCTCTTCCTTGCGAGGGTAGGGGTCAAAGCCTGCACGCATCTCTTTTCAAAATAATATGCTTATTATCGTGAGGAAACTAGCACATTTGAAAGTTTTCAATATTATTTTCCAAGGTAAGTAAAACGTGATAGACTACGAGTTGGGAAGATATGTAGCGTTAAAGTTTTAGCTAAAGTTCATTTAGATTTCGTTGAATCATCATTACCAATAATTTATTTAAATCAAACAAGAGTACTGCAAACAAAACAGTATTTTCAAACAGGACTACCGACAGTGCAAACAAATAAAACAAATACAAATATACAATATTGAAGGACGCAAAACAGCTTCGACATCGATTGAATGTCTCTACAACCAATTAAAATCTATCAAGTTTTACGTACGACTTTACATGAAGTAAATCAAAAAATTTACCACAATTTTATGTGGTCATCCATATTTAACTTTGTTTATATTTCGTATCAAAATAGTTGTTGGTATCAGGCGTTAATTTGCGGAAAGTCATTATTATTAAATTAGTATTAATTTACTTTGCAACAACCGCAAGCACAATGTGTATATGCATTGTATTGTGCTTGCAGATTGTTCCAAAGTAAATGAATACTAATTAAACGTATAAAAATTATAACACATGAAGAAGTCGTAGCGAGAGCTATTAAGAGGTAAATTAAACGTATAATTTTTAATGATGTACTTGCCGACCGGGCTATGAAAACTAACTAGTAAAAACAGCTTTATTGTAACGGCTTTAATATCGATTTTTATTAAGACGCATTTGAAAGTACTTGTAACTTTTCAATCTTATGTATTAGAGTAAATTATCACTCGCTTTGATGAAGGAAAACACGTAACTTACCTGTATACCTACGTATATCATCAATGTTTTAAAGGTGTTTAAATCTGTTCAACTATACTGTAATATAAAGCGTTTAGCTTTTTTAAAGTGAGAGAAAACTCGAGCTCAGCCAGTTATAAATTGTGAAAAAAAAACCCTAAATAAACCTAAACCTAATATGTAATTACGTAACTCAAGAACATCAGTATTATTTGGTATCAATCACAGAATCATTGCTGTTTCTGAATCTTGTAAGTATCTATGCGACCAAAACTCTGTAATCCAAAACAAAATATTTAATCCTTTTTGCCAGAGTTCCGACTGGTGGCGTTTTAACCTCATGCAGAGCTTAACACGAATTTTTACCTTCTTAATGGATGATGATACTAAAATTTTTAATTATGACTAAAATTTAGTAACACACATCAGATCAAATTTTACATTATTAGATAAAAATAAATACAGCAATTCATCCAAGGCCAGGATCATACATAATTAAGAACGTGAATCGTCAGCCGCTCGCCCTACAGCCGAGACATTTGTTAGCTCCCACGCCCATCTTCGGTTTCTTATTGGTCTAAAAACTTTGAAATTGAAACACGTAAGTGCGAAACATGGAATATGACAGTGACACATAAAATCGATCACTTGACCTAAAGCATGTATGTTAATCACACGTATAACGCAAAAGATTAATTTTGAGAGTTTAGTACAAATGAATAATGCTTTTATTTGAATGACCCAAACATAAACAATAAGAAATATCTGGATTAAATTTTCATTTAAAAAAAACGTAGGTAAAAACCTATCAAGGTAAGAAAAATAAATAGATAGAGTTATTACTGCAGATGTAATTGTTGTTTCTGTGATTGTCTTAGTAATTACAAAAATTGATAACAATTGAGTGAAAATTATTATTGTAGATGATGACGAAAATCAAAACGCAGGGTTTAGTGTCAGATTTGCTGCCGAATATAAAATTGATGCAAATGGCTGGACATTTTTTGTTCAATTATCATTCAGGTGAGTGAGCAAATTTTAATTTCTGGAAAATATTAATAATCTAGTATCAGATATAGTTAAAATTATTAGTTACAGTTTAATATAGAAATGGCTTTCACACTGAAGATTCTACGCTTTCACTAACTCTTTTATTATTTCAGATAATTCAGGCATGTCTACCCTTCTTCGAAAAGTGTATGCAAGCGTCCATGCCTTTTTCATTGTTATTCACTATTTATGCATGGTTGCTAACATGGCTCAGTATTCCGATGAAGTCAATGAGCTTACAGCTAATACTATCACTGTCCTATTTTTTGCTCATACTATAATTAAATTGATCTTCTTCGCTTTCAATTCTAAGAGCTTTTACAGGTATGTCTTTGAAGCTTATATGGATGTATAATTTATTTTATTTTATTTTATTTTTGATCTCTATAACATAATTTTCGGATCGAATAGATCGAATATTGGTTTAAGCTGCACGTACTCGTAATTACATAGATCGTAATAAATGCTCTCATTTCTGTAATAGATTATTTTTTGTTTACTTTATAAATTTAAAACTTCATGAAATAACAGTCAGGATTAAGTTTAATTATGAAAATCTTGAATTAAGTTTGCAATAATGCATAAAAATATTTACATTTTTTATTAATCAGTGTTAATAAATAATAAATTTTATCATATACAAAACAGATGCTTTTATATTGATATAGCTTGTGTCAATCGTATATGATCTGGCCTAATTTAGAATCAGTGCAGTGAATAAATTATGAAGTTATTTTAATCCTAGTTATATAGATTGTATAGATTAAGAATGATTGTACGGAAATTACTATTATTTCTTTCAAGTTCTCAAGACGCAGTATCTTTTAAATCATATATAAGATTATTTAACGCAGTAATTCATTTAATTTTTCATTCTTTACTCGACACTTCATTGAAATATGTACGATTCAAAATTCGGTATCTATAAGAACGAAGAAAAAACTAAACGAATGTACTTTTATCTAGAGGCAAGAGTAGTCGAGGATTTTAAAAATTGTTGTTCATTTCACTCTGATGGGTGTTCGGGGAAATCTCAAAGATAAATATTCAAGTGGCATTTAGAGCACCCAGTTCTTTAGCGCGCTGAAAGGAATAATTCTATATGAGTGCGAACACTTTTTTAGTAATACCTATGGATACATATGTAGATGGTTGTAATTCAATCAAAACAAACAAATATAAGCATGCCATATACTTAAGGTTAAGATAACACAATTTAAGATCCAATAACTTATTTATCTGGCAAACAAGTCTACCCCTGAGACTCAAACCCAAGACTCTTAAACCCGAAACTCTCAAATCAGAGACTATTCGCTGGGCAGAAAAAGTAAACTTAAAGTTCATGTAACATAAACAAGGCTAGAAATAAAACTGGACATCTTGTGGGATCCAGAAAACAATGTCTTTCAAATTAACTGGTTTCAAAAGAAAATCATTTCCGCCCGTTTTTAATTTAGCAGGCGAATAAATTGCCACGAAAGAAAATCATTTTCTTCATGGGCATTTTCATTTTCTTTGTACTACGTTGGGTATTGGGCTCACTAGTAATTACATTACTGTGGATATAATAGGATAAAATTATTCAAGCGTGGTTTCGCGTGGGAAGTAGGTACTATTTTTATTCTGAAATTTTGTTTTGCTTTTTAAATATCGATTTTATACCTCCCAGACCTACTTCGTGTTACAATCAGCAAGATGCACTACGAACATTGAAGTTTAACTTGACTTCAGCCTTTATATACTAAAAGTTGTACGAGAAAATTTTTAATAAGGCTAATAAAAGTCGGTTACCACAAATAAAAATGCGAAAGCAATTAAATTAATTCTATGTAACTTGGACCAGAACCCATTCTACAGAAGCACCGAGCGAACCGGATGTTTTTATGGACTACCCTCATTACTACTTTTATACAGTTCTCGATTAGTGAGTTTGTTAATTGTATTGGCAATGTAATGCAAAACTACCCACACCGGGTATAACGTGTAGTTTTAAGTAATGTTCTCATGTAAGTGATAAATATGTATCTCAATGAGAATTAAAGATCTATAAACCGAAAGCTTACCTGTCGCCCTCTATTAATAATGTTTTTACAAAAGCGTCTTGAAAGAAGTACCAAGTTAAGTAAGCAGAGAATGATACTCACAAAGGAAAAAATGTTTAAAATCTATTTAGATTTACAAATTTTAGACCTTCCCGGGAACATTTTGTAGAATAGAAATATCTGTTGAGTAATTCGATACCCCGGCGGAGCAGACATTTTTGTGACTAACTTCGTAGTCGGCTTTTACCTTTTTGATGTTTTATATTGTATGTTGTTATTTTAGACGGATTATGAATGTATATTTTGTGCAGAACATTAGCCGTATGGAACCAGTCCAACAGTCATCCTTTGTTTACGGAATCCGATGCAAGATACCACCAGCTCGCGCTTACGAAGATGAGGAGACTTCTTTACTTCATCTCCGGAGTAACTTTGTTGTCCGTTGTCAGTAAGTTATTAAGTAATCCGGCGACAAAGCGCTTGATAATAAATTTGAGTGTTGTTTCAACTCGATCAGAATCATAATCTATACTGACTACTATATAAATCTGTACCTAGTGTTTGTCTGTCTGTACATTCAATTTTTTTGTTAAATTTCACGACATATACGTTTCATGAGTCACTGTTATTAATTTGTTATTGTTATTTGACCATTTTGAAAATGTTTGTCTGTTTGCCTGTATGTTCCGTTATAACTCAAGACGGCTTGACCGATCTAAAGAAAATTGGTATGTAGTGAGAACACCTGATATAAAATATCAGTTAACATAGTGATGTCTAAACAAGGCAAAAAAACATTGTAAACATTGTAAACATTTGTAACATTTATTGTTGACAGTTCAACGCCGATAAGATTTTAGATTGGATATTCATAACATGATAAACATATATTTTTTTAGGCTGGGTAACAATAACTTTCTTCGGTGAATCCGTCCGTCTACTTGTTAACAAGGAAACGAATGAGACCTTGACTGAGCCAGCACCACGGCTGCCTCTGAAAGCCTGGTACCCGTTCGACGCTATGAGTGGCACCATGTATATCATAGCATTCGTTTTTCAGGTAAGCATGACTGCATTCACAAGTTTGAATTGGGTTAATCTTACAATATGCCAATAGAAATACATTGACCTCTGAAAGTACGTAACCGAGTCCATACCAGTTAAAGTAAAAACCATCTTTTTGTTTGAGTTTGAACGAATTTTAGTTAACTTACACACAAAAATTTTGAATCCGCTGAAAACAAATACAAATTTTAGAGCACTTTGATCTTGTTACGGGTTACATGTTTTCGTTGATTTCAGTTGCCATTTATATTATTAGTTGTTTCCATAAGAGGAATGATCGAATAATATTTGGAGTGCTTAAATTTTCCACTGAGATATACTTTGGTAAATATTATCATCTTTTTGGATACAATATAACCATTATTTATATGGTATTCGTTTTTCGTTTCAAAGCATTCATTTTATTTGATAGTGGAATGTTCAATAACTCCCTAACGTATTATGTGGTTTATCTATAGAGCTCGGTGCAAAGCGTTGGGGTAAATAAATCAAAATATACGATTATGAGTGCTTCTTGTATAACCCGTTAAAATTTTACCCTCGAGTACATAAGTACGGATTTATTTATTATAAGCCGAATTTGAAATTCATACGTATACAAATTGTTACTAATTTCAGTCTTATCTACATAATTCTAATACAAATATCATATAGTGACGGTTCACTTATTTATTAGCAGCCGTTTGCAGGACACGGGTATCTTGTAAATTGAGTCTACCATACTGCTATGGTGCAGATTGGTAGGAAGTTTAATGATCAGCCTCGAGTATCTGAAGTTCTTCTGGAAGACAAAATCCGACATAGCTTAACGACATCGATTAACAACCGCGGCTAATGATTCAAGTAGCTGAAGCAGCGAAGTTCTCAGGAAATTTTGTAAAACTGTAATTTTTCTGCCTACCATTCGCGTTTAAATTGAATCACTTTACTCCGTCGATCAAAACCGTTTAACACAAACTATCGAGTTGTGAGCGATTTATATGGATTACATTCATAAATAAAAAATATAAACTTTCATTTACAGTAGAACAGGCAGGCATGGTAATTGCTTTGCTCCACACCACAGTACCTACGTTCTACGTTTGATGTTCTTGAAAAGTCATAAACAAACGTACAAACTTTTTTTACCCAGGTTTACTGGCTTCTGTTTGCGATGGCGATCGCAAATCTAATGGACGTGATGTTCTGCTCATGGCTGATCTTCGCTTGCGAGCAGCTGCAGCATCTTAAAGCCATCATGAAGCCGCTGATGGAACTAAGTGCTTCTTTAGACACTTATCGTCCGAACACTGCGGAACTATTTCGAGCTTCTTCTACCGGTAAGACCACCTAGAAGTTCAACGTTAGTTGGCGTGTCTAGTACACAAGTAATTTTGTTAACATTATAAATATTTGTACCTGGGTAACAATAAGTTTTGTAGAATCGATTATCCACAGAGAAATCTGAAAAGATCCCTGAGTCAACTGATCTGGATATCCGTGGGATATACTCCACCCAGCAGGACTTCGGCATGACTTTGCGCGGCGCTGGCGGCAGGCTGCAGACCTTCGGACAGTTAAACCCTAGTAATCCGAATGGACTTACCCAGAAACAGGAGATGCTGGCCAGATCAGCGATTAAGTATTGGGTCGAGCGGCATAAACACGTGGTCAGGTTAGTTTTTATAAAGAAAGAAATATACTGAATACAAATCGAATACTATATTTTATTTAGATTGATCTTTAAGTAATGTAAGATATTGTAATCTAATAATGTCTTAAAAATTTTTCCATTTGGGGTAGGAATTTCATGATATCATAGAAGCAAATCTGAAATGAGAAATGGATTCAAAACCACATGATATTATTTTGATTAACATAGAAAATTATAATAAATAAAAAAATATATTTTATCGACAACAACTAGTATTTTAATTTCCTTTGTCTTATTTTTTTAAGTCAATGCTCAATTACCATCCCAATTCGAAGTAACTACTTACGGAAAATATTCATAAATAATATTTATATATATAATATACAGAAAGCAGTCATTAGTGGAAATAAAGAATTATAAAGTATTGTTGTCCCGGGCTAAAATTGCGCGTATTGAAATCAGTATCTACATAGTACATATGTTAATATTTAGAAGAAAACTTACAGTATAATTAGAGATAGAAATAGAGTTTTCTGAAAGATCTGAGGTAAGTTTATTCTTGTAAGATACCATTACACGATATGCTGGATGCAGTATCTGGTTACAGGAGCTAGACAATCGGCAACAATCATGAATCACTGGCAATGGTTCAGTTAAAATTCAGAGCGAAACAACCGAGAACTAAATAACCACCGCTGTCACGTGGGATATCGAGGAAATGTTTTGGATCAGTGCCCATTGTTGTATGCAATACGAACAATTTTGAAGACTAAACTGTACAGTTTAACTGTAGAATTCTATGCATATCTTATATTTTAAATGGACACTTCTGTATGTAGGAAAATAGATTGCACGTAAAAATTCCCATGTGGAAATACACTGTACCTACTTTTATTAAACTTGTTACTTTTACAAAATTACAGTGATTTTTTGTTAAATATACACAGGAATAATTGTTGTTGAAAAAGGATTTTGCAACCTATTAAAATACGAATTTTACATTTTTTTTAAGTAAGTTATTTCTTAACAATGCATAAGATCTTAAGGTGATAATTGAAAGGTTTGACAAAAGTATCATTGTAATAAAATACATCTTGTAAATAATTGGATTTAAAAGTTGAGACTGTTATTACTTAATTAGGTAATTAATGTTATTCTTCACACAATAAACCTATAGGCATGTGGAGCAACTTCCTTAGTCCCACAAAGGAAGTATGAACTCATAATAGGAAGTTATACAACAACATAAATACAAGTACTAGCACAAACAATGTGAGACCTTTAAATTTTTTTAAAAGAAAATGTTTCGGCTCTTTCGACATTAATTTCGACAATAATGTTCGACGTTAATTTTATCCAGTTATTTTTATACATCAATTATTTTATATATCCTTAATTACTCCTCTAGTACTATTACTAATTCTTCGTTTCCATTGTCCGCAATTTATTAATATTTTTAATGAATTACATTCATATTTTAGACTTGTTGCTTCAATTGGAGACACATATGGAACGGCTTTACTATTTCACATGCTGGTTTCCACAATCACTTTGACTCTTCTGGCATATCAGGCGACGAAGGTACTCGAATGTTTATTTTTTAATCAGCGTTTATTGACATACTTTATTAACCTCTGTGTAACCTATCGAATGATAGAGGAAGTCTGTTGTCTACAGCCAGCACCATATAATTTGAATTATTGTTTTGTCGTCATTGTTTTTTTTAGATCGATGGGCTGAACGTGTACGCATTTAGCACTGTTGGATATCTCAGCTACACTTTAGGACAAGTATTTCATTTTTGTATTTTCGGGAACAGATTGATTGAAGAGGTAATTAAGTTACCGTATGGTATTTTATTTTCACAATTCATTCGTTCATTCGTTCATTGGTAAATAGTCAAAGCTACACCGACGACATGAAATGAATACTCGTAATGCTTTATGCGTTAACGCGCGATGCAAATAAACTTCAATCGTAATTGAATAATTGTTATGTTACGAGTAGAGTAAGCATTGAATACTTTTTTGTTTGTTCCATGATCTGTTTATGTGTTCGAATATCACACAAAAGCTACTGAACTGATTTTGAATGAAGAACCAGAAATAAATGTATTAAAAAAACTTTTCAAACGAATTTTGAAACAGTTTTGGTTATTATAAGATTGTTGTGAGTCATTCAATGAAACTGGACTGTGTTCAGTCTTCGTTCCTTGGTTACCTACCCTTTTCTTATCTCGGATTTACATACCAATGGTATTTAACTGTATGCGTGAATATTTATTTAAGAGTTCGTCAGTGATGGAAGCAGCATACTCCTGCCAGTGGTACGATGGTTCTGAAGAAGCTAAAACCTTCGTGCAGATCGTCTGCCAACAGTGTCAAAAGGCTATGAGCATTTCCGGTGCTAAATTCTTCACTGTCTCTTTGGATTTATTTGCTTCGGTTTGTATAAGTTAATTTTTACTAGTAGCCTCGTAGACAAAATTTAACTATAATCCTTAAATAAAGTTAAAAATGTTTACTGATAACACTAAAGCTCGTGTGAAGCTATGTTAACCAAAAAAAGAAAATAGTTTGCCAAACAAAGGAGACAATGGTACTAAAATATCGTCTTTGCTTGTTTATATATAAATTATTAAGAAACTTTCTGTATACTACTACTACCTGACTTCTGGGTAAGCCAATTTTTAGAATAATAAGAAAATTATTAAAGTATAAATAAAAGGTCTATCTATCCATCAGCCTTTCTAGACCACTGTTGGATATAGGCTTTCCCTGACAGTTCTCACTTCGATCGGTCCTGGGCACTCTGAATGGCACGACTCCCGGCCGCTTTCCCTTTCTTTTCATAAAAGGTCTATATACCAATCAAATAATATATTCAAATCGGAGCAAAAAGTGTAAAATAATTTATCTCAGTCATACAGTCTTAACAACGAAGTACATGGATTCCAAATCTATGCAGAAATAAATGCTTGGAGCGTATGCAACATAATAATTGATCAATTAACAGTTCACTTACAAATTTTATTGCCTCGAAAATTATTTGAATCTATTGGTTTTCATATTGAATGTTGCGAGTGTGTCTGTAGTTTCATAAAGTAATGCGTATTATTTTATTGATTTAAACATCTTGATAAGAGAATGCGTTCTTTAATAACTTTTTTTCTTCTTTCATAACTCTTTATTTTGTTGTATGGTCAACCAATACTGAGCTTGTTTTTAAAATTTTGTCTAAAACAATTCGGGTTAAAAGTTAAAACTCAATTATAAAATTCTAGGTTTGTTTTGCTTTGTTTATAATTACTAAAATTATAAATTTTTCCTTACTCCGTTGCTAAAATAGATTTTTATATGCACGTAACTTCGAAATAAAAGATATTTTTAAAAATCTAATTTAGGTAATCGGAGCAGAAGACCGAATGTTGAAATACCATTAAAAATACTAAATTAATAATGTTTTACTTGGTTATCGTTACTGCGCAATTAAAAGTTATTAAATCGAAAGAAATCATACTGATCATTTTGAAATATATAATTTAGTAATATTTTAAAATAATTCAGGACAAACCGAAAAATGCACACATTATTGACCATATACTGCAGATTTAATTTTGACTTATAAGAGCTTTCACTCCAATCAAATGACTCTCTTTTTTCTCACGATTTCAATATATAAATACAACTTTTCAGGTTCTTGGCGCGGTCGTAACCTACTTCATGGTGTTGGTGCAACTGAAGTAGATACAAGCTTTCTGCAGTCATTGCTATTCAACTTACGCCGAAGGCAATCAAACTTCAGTCTTATGTGCTAAACATTAACTACGCGTCATTGTGTACTGCAAGAGTTTTATTATGATGTGAAGCAAAATCCAACTCTACTGTTAACTATTCATAATATTATGATCTATATTTAAATATTTCACATTGATAGAATTTTTTAAATTAAATTAAAGGTATTTCATAAGAATTGAAAAAACCTTAAATAATCTTAAGTACCCTAAAATAGTTTTTATTAAACTATAGTAATTAATTTCTAAATTTTCTTGTTAATTATATTCTAGTTTCATGATTTTTAGGCTAAAGTTATCTTATTACACTTGCTAAATTAATTTTATCAAAAATAAATACCTAGATTTATTTCAAAATATTGTAGTTTTTCCTGCGAACCTAAAATAATGACTATATATTTATGGAATAACCTCGAATTTTACTGGAATTCAAGTCGAACGAGAAATATTTTTAATTCTATGTAAATAATTCAAGTTGCATTTTACGTGATAGCTAGTAACCCGCTCTTATTTCTCTTGGGAAAAAAATTGTCCTGAAGTTTATTATCATATCACTGCAATGAATGACTATCAACTTGACATTTACAATACTAATTCAAAACCAACAAATCCTTCATAAACTATATAAAAAAAGAATTTAATGATAATTTTTTTCTCGTAAAACTCGTAATTACACTCATTACATAAATTTCGTTTTTTCCCATTTTATCCACTTCGGATTTTGATTGATATCTTAGAGAGCGATTGTATGTACTCCGGTTCTTCGATATCCATATTCCTGCAGAAAATACATCTCACCGAATCAATTTTTCTATTTACTTTAATTTTCCTCACAAATTGCCACTTAAAAAGAGAGCTGGCACAAAACTAAGCCGAGAAATTTTGTGCTACGTCGTTTACTGGCTTAAACCATTTAAAGCTTGTAATAGCGAATTACAGCCTGGTACTGACTATTTCATTTCGTTTCTGGTATACTTAACACTAGGAATTTTATTTTATGATCTATTAATACTGTTTGTGCTGGGGAAATATGTGGTAGATGTATAAGATACATTTTAATAAATTTTAAGTTATTTATGAAATATGAAACAATTTTAGTAATATAAAAAACACTTATATTGTTAATTAATATTTTCTATCGTTCGCCAGTGGAGCAATCATCACTATAGCAAGTAATTCAGCCTAGAAGCAAGTTGCATCAAAAGGCTATTTTAGTTTGCCGGGTGTTGTTTGCTAACAAAGTATAGTACACTTCTATTTTACTTTAGAGTTACAGATAATTGTAGTAGACACATAAACCCAGAAGGACATTAAATAGAGACTAATATAATCGAGATAACGATGAGGATCTGAGGAACTTGATGCCCGCTTGATGACTTTTCCAACATCATACCACCGCTGAAGAATGAGGTTCCATTCACATCGATTTGATTGATGGTAATCTTCCACTTCGGTACTTACGATATTTATTCTGCGCATGCTATACAAAATGCTGACTGATCATCCTTATAATGTTTCCAAAGCGCTATTTTGCCATGAACTTCTTCAAAAACGGTGAACGTAACTCTCCATTACGACAGACGCTGCATTGGTTACTTATGGGGTATGGTCCATATGTAAAATCAACGGTGATCAATTAGCATCAGGTGGAACGACTATTTTTTGTCCACTTTTTAAAAAAAGGTAAGGTAGGCAACATATTGTCGTTAAACAATAATCTAACTAATAGGCGTCAAACAATAGTCTAATATAAAGATAGAAAAATAATGTCATCAAAATATTATTTATGACCGTCACTAGTTACATACGGAGTTTATAACTATATTACCAAAGAATGTCATAAGATATATCCAAATTAAAATACTCTAAATCGATCTTAAACATTGATGTAATTCAGAGATTAAATACGACTGTGTTATTTTAGGGTGTAAGCCAGAAACGAGCTAGAACAAAGCTCCGAATGTGTATATTCATTGAGCTTCAGTTAACCCCGTTAATTGGATACCATTTCAGATTTAATTACGAAATGAGAATCAATCATTTTCTGTAAACGAATACAGTAATGTGTTTGTGAATTCAATAAATTGATTACGATATATATTCAACGTATTTAAAAGATAATGAATTAAAATTATCTTTAAATGATATCTATTTAAGATATTATAGGTTATTGAAGTAGCCAGAAGTAATGTTAATAATAATTCAAACAGTATAAATATTCCGATAAATTTTAAAAGATAATTTCTGATGTACATTGGTAATGACGACAATTGCAATAATATTAACGAAAGGATAGTAAAGTAACAGCTAATAAAAAAAATGTATGTGCTTATAATTACACAATGAAAAGTGAAAACTTATGCCATTTTCTAATTATGAAATATGCACATTATAACGGACTAAAAGTAGTAAATAGTTTGCGTGTAATCGCTGAACCATAATTATTTTTTTTTTGTACCTAAACAGCTGACTAAAGAGATGATGGACCACCTTATGACTCATGATTGTCCGTAATACTAAAGTCATCACCGACGCGTTACTTGCCAAAATCGAATCGAGGGTATTACTCAAAAATATCGAAGATCTAGAGTACATGATGTGAAATCCTAAAGTAACAACTAAACTGTTAGAGATATCGAAGAGCCGCCGTAGCAAAACTTTTTCATTTTAATGAACATTTTAAAAATATAAATATCGAAGAGCCGAAGTGCCCGATGTCGCACTCTATGAGATCAGCCAAACCTGAAGGACGACCTATAAATGGGCAACATGGGAAAACAGACATGTTATTAAATAAATGTCGGTTGTTAAATTATGAGTATCGGGGATAAAAATTTATTACAAGAATTGTTTTGTAATAACATTTATGTAAGAGGTGTTGATTTTGAATTCGTGTTGTAGATGTAAACTTAAGGACTATTTTTCTCGAAGCAAAGCGTGATTAAGATTGGATTGAAAGAGTACAGTTAAAAAGATTGTAAGGAAATATTCTTAATGTTGGCTTTAATGTTAATCTCTGAAACTATTGACACTACATCATTATGAAAAAATGTGTTTTGAAAAATATCAGTATCAACATAAGCATTAATTATGAAAAATTTAACCACAAAACTTTCACCCCAAATGCTTGTTTTGCTGTATGTTGTTATTAGTACGTATGCTTTACTTGCGTTTACCATTGGGCGTATATCGTTGATATTTTAAATATTACAGAATTTATATGAATCCTCTTCTCCATAGGTATTAAATGCAAAGCATACGGTATCAATCAATTGTAGTATTTAATATATTCTAGTATTCAAGTATTCAATCAATCACACCAGAAAGATTTGTTTTTCTTTATCTAAAAAGAGTGCTTAAATTTTCGTGTTCATGCCTATTGCTTGTTTACAAAGTTTTATTTTTATTTAATTGAACGTAGCCGATTTACTTTACGTTTACGTACGATGAAATATCACACCTTAAATTTTACTTTGACGGCCTACTAATAATATTCAATAATAATTTAAACAGATTTTCAGTACACAGGACCGTTTTTCCACTGTGTTTATTACTGGAGTACGGCCTTTGCATTTATTCTAGTAAAATAGTCTTTAAATTTAATAATAGCAGTAGTATAGGTAACCGTAGTGTTGTGGAATCAATCTAACTACTAATCTTAAAATATCAGCTAGATATGCATGAGACGAGTTCAAAATCTTTCATTAAGAATATTCGGCTGATTATCATCAAACTCGTGACTGTCCCTGAAGTCCCTGACCTTCAGTGTCTCCGAAATGTAATCTATACCACTAAAAACGACTTTATGACACTAAAAAGTGATTATTATTATTAGTTAAACAAAATCCGAAAGTAATATTATAAATTTGGGCCAGGGCCCACATATATTTCTTCATTAACACATATTATATAATACACATATTAAATAATATTCGGCAGAAATCTTATATATAATAAGATATGTATATATTAGGTACGTAACAAAATCAATTTAAATTTTGGCAAAGTTTAGGTATTTTATTTCAATGGCTACAGTAATATAGTGGCTTATTATTTCACGTTAATAACGACATTCCATAACTTTCGTCTCGAGCACGGAAGTCCACTGGAGCCAAGTTTATCTTATTTAGCATTATCGTCACCAAGTCGATCATGACGGTTCAAAAAGTGTGCTTTGTACGTGAAAAGAAGTTTGAGATTAAAAAAATATGCGGTGTAGCAGATAAACTTCGAAGTGATTTTACTGGTAATCTGTTTTTTCAATTTGCATTCGACGCCTTAATTAAGTCTTACCCAGTTCATAACTTTACTAAATTTGAATCTTCATTTCGTTTCAGTTAAGCAGGCGTTCAACCCAGAAAGTATTATTACAAACCTTTTTCATTACCAGTATAATGGGCACCCCAAAGATCTTATGAAATCCGACATTTTCACGAAGGTCCAGATAACTTTAGAAGAGATTGTAGGTCGTAATATACTGGTTACAGATAAAGTATTTTAAAGCGCTATCTATCTATGAATTTAACTACCGCAATTATTTCGGCGATTATATTTTTGCAAAATACACACTTTTAAACAGGGTTTCTTAAGTTTTGGTTTTAAATTACATTCCGCACCCAAAGTTTGGCTTGCGGTACCTTATAACCTATTTGGTATTCGAATATATTTATTATATTTTTTTACATGCACTCTTAAAGAAACAACTGAATACTGATTTTATTACGATGTAAATGACCTCACAAAAATGAACTCTAATAACCTTAGAAAGATAAAGATTCCTGATTATAGCCATCTGACTCACCTGACTTACCATACAACACAAAATATCCGACCTACATGCCTCAATACGCCTTGATCGAGAACGTACAGTACCTTCCGTCACTTTGCACGAAACACACGACAGCAGTACTTCTGAGAAAAGAAACAGGGATCAATTTAATGACAATAAGTGGAAAAATAAAAAGGAAAAAATATTATGAGAACCGTACTGATTCATCGGTGTATAAACGTTTGTCAGTGATTTATAGCTGAGTGCTTATTGTCATACGAATAACTTTATTTTAACGATCCTAGTAATTTATTAATAGTGAATTAATTTTTGTGAATTATAACCAGATAGTATAAAACAAAATTTACAAGTGATATCAGAATGGCTGTGTTAACAAGCTCCCAACTTCTCGTCGCTGTAAAAGAAGATTCCGCTGTAGAACCACCGAAATCCTCTATCACAACAATCTGCTACGTTCACTGGAAGACTATTCTGGGTGAATTTATATCGACGGCTTTCCTTCTTTTTTTTGGATGCATGACGTGCGTGCCTTTGGAAGGGAACCATCTACAGCATTTACATTCTTCTCTCGGCTTTGGAATGGTCGTCGTCTTCAACATTCAAGCTTTTGGACACATATCTGAAGCTCATATGAATCCATGTATTACATTTATCGCTATTTTGTGGAAGAAAATGTCGATTACATTGGGAATAATATATATAATAGCGCAATGCGCGGGCGCTATTATAGGATACGGACTTTTGATTGGAGTTACCCCATCAGAGATGATCAGTACCGAAATTTGCGTAACTCAACCACTTAAAAAATATACGGTAATCCAGGCAATGACCATTGAAATAATTTTGACTATAGCTCTCTCATTTTTAACTTGCGCAGTATGGGATCCAGTAAATAAAGACAGTCAAGAATGTAATTCTTTAAAGTTTGGTTTTACTATAGTCGGTTTGTCGTTGGCTGGAGGACCTTTGACCGGTGCAAGTATGAATCCTGCCAGGTCTTTAGGCCCAGCTTTATGGACTGGGAAATGGGCGGTACACTGGATATATTGGCTTGGTCCTTTATGGGGTAGTGCCCTAACTGCGTTAGTTTATAAGCTGATATGGTTGAGAACGGACAAATTAACAGCACATGAAAGGCATTCACAAAGTGTATTTTGTGATAATAGACACAATGCTGAAACCTAATGAAACATATTTAATCAAAAAATCGTGTATATATTAAAGAGAAAGTGTCAAAGTAAGAAATAACGTTTTAAAAATATTGGTAACTACATCGATTCAAAAATATTTTTATGTAAATTTTATATTGACGGTATATACGGTCAAATAAAGTTCATTGCCAACTGTTGTCATATATTGTTTTAATGTAATGTTCTCATCCAACATTTGTTATAGTTACAAGTTTTATATTAGGCTAGATGAAATTTTTGTTTATCATTATTTCAAATAAGAATTTTGGTACGATTTTGTAAGTGTCGAATAAAATCAGCTTATGTGCCATAATATGTTTCGTCCACCAGAAATCCATGCAAATCAAGAAATCAGTATTTGATTCCATGTTAGTGAAAGTATTTGGTAACGTGGCAAGGTAATTTCTATGTTATCTTTTTGAAATAAACTTGTTATTTATAATTGCATGTAGCTACTTTACCTTTACGCCGGAATTACTGGCGTTGGTTCAACCGTGGCAACATCTACTAATTGCGTGATAAAGTAGGTAACTTTGTGTGCCAAATTTCTTTCATTAACAAATGAAATGTTCTTTTAGTAACGCACAAAAGGTTCCAGGGCCGAATTAAAATAACATAGTGTAAGAACTTACAGCGAACTTGCTTTGGATGTTGGATGAAAATCTGACACCGCTTTAACATTTCGGCAGGGTTCACACGACAACATATGTAATTTATCGCAAAGGAACTTATTTACTGTAAATGATATTTAAATATTTAACACCTTAAAAGTTACTTTCGCTTATCTTCGCTCAGTCTGAATCCACGTTTGTTTTGGAACGGTCAACAATATTTATTTGTGAGACAATTTAGCATGATGTTTACTTTTCATGTTCATCCGTGTTTGGTCGGGCCGAATTTAATCAAATTAGTGTATATGGTACGTATACTGTACAATACGCTTGGTACGCATACATACATATACAGTATAGCGCAGTATGGCAATAAACCCACGCCCTCATTCTACTGTGCTCTTGTGAACAAATATTTATATCAATTGGAGATCGACACTTACACTTTTTACATAGATAGTGGTCTGGTTTCCTTTGAGAAACATCGTTAACGGTATTCACTCTGAACTATATACTATCTTCAAGAAGTTGTTAAAATCCCATCAAATTGCTGGTTTCATCCCACCTTGATTACTACAAAATCCGCTCTATGCTACTAAAAGTTTCATTCTAACGTAGATATTTATTTAGTTTCGTCAAAAGGTCAGCATAGAGAGTTGATATAAATGGAACCGCTCAGGTACATTTGAGGTATTGAAATAATTCATAGCCTAAGTTATAAGTAAAGTAACTCTATAGGATGCTTAAATATTTTATCAAAATCAAGTAAGTGGTTTCGTTAACAGTGTCCTTACCGCCTGGCTCAAGGATAGATGAAACCTTTACACCTCGTCCTTTACATCTCTATTGTAATTTGAATAACGTAATATATATACATAACGTGGATTTATGATGTAAATGTAAGTAAGAAGATCTGAACCGAATATATTGATATTCGGTTTCAAACAACACGAAATTGATTATGGTATCAACGTAACTTGACGTGGACTGGAATCAGAGTGAATATTATGGCAGAATTTCACTACCATTACTTTTAAATCTATAGTAATATTATAAAGAGAGAGTGCGATTCTTGTGTCTTTGTGTATATGCGAAGTTAATCGGAAACAATGGCACGTCTTAAAAATATTTTACCACTTGAAAGGGTACATTATTCCAAATCAATATAGACCATATATCATCTAAATGAATTTGATGAATCCACATGTTACTGCCTATGGACCAAAATACACTAGGCTCTAACCATATAGCAAGTATGTCGCAATCCTACATTTGTACATTAATATAAATTAGCAACCTTATTTTTGTTTCCATGGCATTTATACATAACACCACTGTCATTCATTTTTCTTACGTTTTGTATATTATCGCTATTAAATATTTTCATCATATTTGGAGTGTTATTTACTAATTAAACCTCATCGACTCGCATTCTCATAAATATTTAAAATCAAGGTCTATAAGCTCTCTTATAAAACTCCTGAATGGATTTTCAAAAGATTACCGATAGAAAAGTGATTCACAGTAATCGTTTAGGTTAAAGTTAAACATAAAAAACTCCACTTTATTTGATGTGAACGCTAGACTTATATTTATCGTGTCGCACCGACGTTGGGGTACCAACATAAAGTCATAGAAACCTGACATTGGAGATCTATCTCAGCGTACACTGCATAAGTCGGTAACTTCCCAGAGTAGAGCGACGACGAGTTGGAGTTATAGATGTATCAGTGACAATAGCTTTAAGGTATTTGAAACCTCGATAAGGACCAATTGTGATCTAAATCACACGTCACATATTTAAAGCTTCCTCTACATACAAGTAATTCGAAAAGGGCCTATATTTATCGACTCGCTGAGCCGTGAAATGGGAGCCCTGCTTGGTTTGTGTACATGATATCCAACGATCCGTTGAGCATACTGTATTGCGTATTGTAATGGGAGAATTTCACGGGTGAATATAGCTGTGCTTTTTTCAATTGTAGCCTATACACGGGTAATATGGCTTTGGTATGCAGTTAATCGCCAAACATTGTATTACGTATATGGAACTTTAAGAGCACTTCTTAAAGTAATATTTTTATAATAATTAGATTTCATTAGTATTATAAAAATGTCTTTCTAGACTTAAAAATGAAGAAAAACGACTTCATTACATAATAACATATTAAGTCTAAGCAAAAAATTCGCACCAAGAAATTTTATTATAAATGCTTCGATCAGGTAATCGGCATTCTTTTGCACGTGGAATGAAGCATTGGCATCTCTTTAACCAGACCTCAAAACATACGGGATGGAATTATGGCAAACTGTAACCTTTATAACCGAAAATTACAACGTAATTTATTGATTATTACCATTAAGTAATCAATTAAATTGTTACGGTAAAAAGACCGTGTATTACCAGGCTCTTATACTTAATACTAAATCATTATTAAACAGATGATAATGCTCAAAATAATCATGTTTGAATATTGTGAGTACTTCATTATTAGAAACCAATTCATTATTAGAAATCTCCTCTCAAATCACATTGAGGGGTTGTTAAGGCCATAATACACCACGTTGACCAAGTGCGGGTTGTCAGATTTTACACACGTTTCAGAACGCTGAAGGGAACTTTCGAGTGAGTAGGTTTCTTCACGATGTTTTCCTTCACCAAACCAGGTAATAAATAACTTGATTTATCACAAAATTTGAAAAATTAGAGGTGCGTGCAGAGTTCGTACTTGAGTCTCCCGTGGAAGAGACTGACGTTCAAACCACTAGGATACCACTGCTTACTTGACAGTACTTCATAGAACAGAGATCTGGTTCAAAATCAATGTTGTCACAACTTACCATATAGCTAATTTTTGAATTTTTTACTATATTGATATTATTTGATAGCTCGCAGTGGCGATTAAAAGGTCCGAGAGGAGCTTTCAAGGTATATAAGGTATAAAAATATAATATTTATGTGATTGTAATTATATATATTAAATTTTAAAATTAATGATCATCAATTCATTCAAATTATTATAAGGTAAGTAGATTGTTATATTACCAGGTATATCAAACAGTCAAAAATAATTTTATTTCCTTTTTTAAGTAATATTTTCTCGTAAGTTTCCGCTCCAGATGATTACGATCTCGTTAAAATATTTACTGGTCTGTGAGCGACGTGTACGTTGATTGTGAATTCACCGCCGGAGGTTGCTACGGGAAATGGAAGCCGAGTTTCTATTCTTTCCTCTGAATAATCTACATTACATTGAGTGTGAATCATTAGCAACCCAGGAAAATAGAATTAAAAAAAAACGAATTAGATGTTCTCAAATGTGACGTAACTAAAGTAATAAATTATTCTTACGATGTTAGTTCTCATAAAAACATGATCGATTTATTTAACACCTATATAAAACTATTATTTCTTTCATATTATATTTAGGTTTACTTATTGTTAAAAATCACATTAAAAGTATTCGGAGATCGATCACAGTTTTCGAATTCACAAAAGGTTTTATTGAATTCCTTTTAATTTAAAATGAAATCCTAATTTTAGAAAGTACAGATTTTTTTCAGTATAAAGATGAATATCTGCTGCGACGTATATATAATATAATACCTATCTTGTAACGGGTTCCAGACGAAATTAGTATCATTACTTCCAAACTATGAGTGGAATATAATTGGAACGTTGTTATGAAGATATAGAAATGTTGAAAGATGATTCTCAGCAACTTGTTCTGGCTATCGCCCCGGGCGCTGCGCGCAGTTATGAGTCCCGCTGTCATACGATAAGCGCGTATACACGTGAGATTATATATGACAGCTTAACGAAATTCTACAAAGTTCAAATCTAGGTCAGTGGAAAATTATTTAAAAATCTTAAGTACAAAATTCTATACGAACAAACACATGCAGAGAAGCCAGTTTATATTTTAGTTAATTAAATGATGTATAAAAGTTTACATGACCGTAAAATCTTTTCTCTATCATATAATTACAAAATATAGAGCTTTAACCAAGTTTTATTCCTGCGTAATTAATTCAACAGAACTACAAAGTAGTATCCGTTGGAAATTAGTCTTAATTTTATTTCAAATATAACATACATTAACGAGTAATAAACTACGTTAAGGTTCATTAAATTCTAAGTCTCCTTTATCCTCGAACGCAAGTCAATCGATCCTTTATTTGTAAAACATAATGTAGTAGGTAGGTCAACTAAACAACGGACGAGGCACGCCAATTGCCTTTTTTAAGATTAGCTCTTCTGAATGACTATCGATTGAGAAAGCCTGTAAAACATATCTTACAATTTTATCTACGCTAACTCAAGTAATTTTCTTTTAATATATCTACCTACAAATGAATTAAGTCATAACAATCAAATAAGTAATAAAAAGACTAAGTAAGGATAAATACTCACTAAATTATTGGCCTGTGAGTGAAAATTATTCTATCATTATTTATACAAAATTTTGCAAAAATAGGCAAGATTAAACCTTCACGTAAAAAAGGTTTACAGTACCGCGTAATTATGCATATTTTTAAATCATCATGCATAGGTACAAACATGATAGACAAATGATACATGTTCTGTCTTTAGTCAAAGTTGTTAACTAGTAGTAACACTTCATGAATTACAATATTATTCCATTTGTAACTGTTGTTTGTTGCTCTATTGTTCCACGTTTCAATAATGTTTTATTGTTCGGCGTTAGCAAGACGTAAATGTAATTGGATTTTAATTTTAAATCGCAGTTAATTGTTAAAATGTTAAGAAAATGTAATATATTATCATCATCATCATAATATGTAGCGGACCAATTTTCCCCGGATCATTAATCATCAAAACGAGTAAGAACTTTAAGCACAAAGGATATTTACCTTTGCTAAGAATATTCAGTAATACTTCCTGTCAAAATGTCGATAGCCATCTTGGAAAATGATGTCATTTATAACCTTCCGACGCTCTATCACATTTCAATGTTAATTAACGCTCGGATGAAACTCAAATATCCATTCATTATTTGGATTTTGACCTGAAAGTGTCAGTATAAATTTTTTTTTATTAGTTTTCAATTTACTTATATATATATATATAATATATACGTTTCATTTAGCTGGATTATATGTATGTATTTGCGTATGTGTGAGTATATGTGATTAATTGCAAGTGTACTTGTAGGTATGAGTATGAATGTGCATGAATATGCGCTTATGAAATTTATTCACCCATTGCTCCGTTTACACGATAAATGAAATACATTTAATCTTGTTTTTATAAAACTCTTTTCTGCTTTATGTATTTAATACAAAGCCATCCGAGCTAAAATATATTGATGGCAGTACGAGAATACGATGACAAACACCGCTTCAATCCGCTGCGGTCTAATTAAATGACACCCTATGGATCTTAACGAGGTTAGAGCGTTTGTATGTGATGTTTTGGAATGAGAAGGAAGTTCTCAAGTTTCGTTTACGAAATTATACTACATTTTTTAATTTCTAAGATAATTCAGGCGCAACACCAACAAAACAAAACCTTTCCTACATAACAACTGATATTTACAACGGACTTAGGATTGCATTAGATTAACACGAGTAAGTGGCTAAACAATACAAACGGATCATTTAAGTACATTGTTATTATGGTGTCGGCATACGACTTACGTTTTGGTAAGTGATCACCGCCGATCCGAACAAAGTTGATACCGCCGCATTACCAACCAAGAAGACTGTGAAGCAGCTTTTCCACTGGCTCTCCAGTACAGTAACAATTAAAAAAAATGTCGTTGCTGTAAAACGTTAAAAACATTTGACGGTTTACTTTGACGTGATGAAGGATCGTTGTCCAATAAACAAAGATCCCAACCACCATGCATGAGTCACTCAGGATGTAGTTGGGTAAGCCAGTGTCAAATAGTAAATGTGTTAAATCGTAATTGATATATAAATAAAAATCAATTGCCCAATTGTTTATTTTTGTTGTTTTTATATTTGTGTGAAATGAAATTTCGAAAAATGCACTGGCTTGTCGGAAATATGGATAGTATTTTTCTATCACAATTTAAAGAAAGATTCGGTTAGATTATTTCCTTGTTAATGAACTGACTGATAGACAACGCACAGCTTACATCACTGAAGAGAGAGACATATTACAAAAAAAAATTGACTTAGTATTTTCTGTTAAGCGCACTTTTGATTTTTTCATTATTCATTAAATTGTACTCGTGCAGAGCTGTTGCGGGTCGCTAGTATAATGTAATATCATAAATCTATACTAATAATAAAATTCCAACTGATTCCATTCCAACTGTACATGAACGATATATGAGAAAAAATATTATTACGGGCCTTTATTAACGCAATAGAACCCTAAACAATAGTTGTTAGAATTTTTGTCTGTTTGTCTGTGCGTTTGTTCCCGCTAATCTCAGAAACGGCTTAACCGATTTTGTTCTGGTTTTCACTGATGTGAAAATACTTAATAGCATCGCCTAATACTTAGAGTTTGTTTCGTTGCAATCCGTCTATAAAAAAAGTTATGTATTAATATATGTGTTTCTAATTTACAGAACAAGAAAAATCCAGAAAAATGCAGATGCTATCTATAAGCGTAAGGTACTTTTTCCGAAGCGAAGCGAGGGCATTTGCTAGTGCATAATAGATTTCCAAAATGATGCACGTTAGAACATTTGGGGTAGTTTGATAGAAATGTAAAAACAAACACGTGTTTATAACTAAAAATAATTCCTATCAATTTATAAAACATAGATTCGTTCATTTTTTGGTCTCTGGTCTATACCAATATAGACTGAATGGATTGAATCATTTGATCCTAGAATACTTTAGAGCCGGTCAAGTGGCGTTACTCTCGACCTGATTCTGGGATGTGTGCTCGAATCAGATCGAGCAAATGACACGGGAACTGAATTGTAAAGCGGATATAATCTTATTTACTAGTGAATTTTTTTTTTATTGCGGCTGCGACGGAACCGCTTCTTTGAAATTGGTTTGATAATAATAATATACATATACTGGTGAGTTGATGAATTATTAGTTTATTAATAGAAGTTGCAGCATTAATAGCCTATGATTTTCAAGGTTTTTCTCCCACATAGGAATTACTTACACGGTTAAAAAAAATATCGTAAGAAAACTTGTTTACCTGCGAGGGTTCTCCATGTTATTCTCATAGGTGTGTGAAGTCTGCATCCTGCACATAGAGTGATGGTTAATGAGTTATACCCCTCATTATAAAAGGAAACTTATGAATAGCACTGACAAGTTTATTATTTGTCCAGTGTTAATGGCCAATACAGACTTTGCATACAATATGTTACCAAAGTAAATATTGTTTTATTTGAGAAATTGGGAGAAATATTGTGAGAATTAAGGGACAAAATCAAGATCGTATATGTTTGTGTATGACATGTCCAAAAATTTTTGTCCATCAGTTTTTTACAACGTTTTTCAGTTTCATAATGAAACTGAAAATAACTTACCATCATGTAGAACAACAGGAAGATTATATTTAAGATTCAAAGTTGAGACGTGAGTTACCTATTGGAACTTTTAAGCGACGCATTAAAATACAGCTTATAGGTAAAGGATATTATAGTATACATAGATGCATATATTAATGACAAGGACGTCTTTCTTTCTCCGTTTCTTCTCCTCAATGTTAAATCATCTCTAAGAGACGGTAGTAGAAGCAAAAAATGTTGTGCATAAGTGTATATACAGAATATTTACATGATTAAATGAATTTGAATTTGAATTATTATTTTAACCAGTAAACTGCTAATGTAATCACATACACAGACATCCACACGTAGTCTGCCGACGGAGGTGTTTCGACAGGACGATAATGCGGCAGACTCGTTCTCAGAGTTGTAGTACTGTAACAAGAAAAGCGTTAAAGACAAATCCGCATTATAAAAATATAAGAATGTTTAGATTACTACCCACGATTCAATTATTAATTTTATTTTAATATATCAATAGCCAACAAATTACAATACGGGCCACTTGATGATAAGTGATCACCGTTACCCATGCATCTCTGCAAGAACAACACTGATGTATTTACAACCTAAATGAAAATGGGAAACCGCCTGTCACTAACTCTTCGACTTGGTATCATGCCGAAATGATGCAATGTTAAAATTCTGTTTTTCCATACAAAAATGAGGCAAACGAGCAGTTGTACAAATAAATTTTAAGACGATGGAGGTTCCTGCACTGTAGTTATGTTTTTTGATTCTTGATTAACATCGATGAAATGTGACTACTATGTTTTGTTTGTAAAGCAAGTAAGAAACGCTTCTGCACTTACTTATTGGCAGACAACAAGTTAGTAGTATCCTTAACTCACTCAATCACACTTACTCAATGAACTCATTATTCCCGTATAATAATTTTAAAATAATTGAATAAAAAATTGACGTTAATTGTTATTTAAGTAGCATTAAAACTAGAATAGTGCAATAAAAGATAGATGTATTTAAAAATTTGTCAAAGATATATTTTTCTGCTACTAAATCGATTACGTATAGCCGTTGCGGTACACTCGACCTGATTTCGCGCTCAAAGCCACCTATTAGAGGCTTCAATAAATGCACACTTGCACAGTTGTAAAAGGAAATTAATCCCTGTCATTCACAGCACAATAGTAAAACCGGTAAATAGTTAAAATAAATTATTATGTAAAGTACTTCAGGTAATATCGTATTTATTTACTAAATAGCAACCAGGCCTCGTTACCTTAGCAAAACATAATCCTTCAGTTTATGATCAATGTGTGTCTAGTCTTCTGGAGAGATCTTCAGACTTGATATGAGAAAGTAATAATTTAAGTTGTGTTCATTATTATAAGTCCAGCTTCTACGTTAAATATATGTTTCTAATAGGTTGATTGTTGTCAATGAATAGGCCAAACTTTTTTATTTTATTTTGTCTGACGGGGAGACTGTTAGGACATCACGCGGAAACTACTAAGTAAATTTAGATGATATTTGTCATATCTATAACTCACATGATTTGTCAATATTATTGACTGATTATTACATTATTATATATATGTACGTGTGAGATTATGCGTCAAATGACATACAAAATTTTCATTAAGCTATTTTGTAAAACGTTTGTTTTTTCGTGTCTAATTGATTCAAACGATTGACTACAAGATTACACAAGTGCTTCCACATGCATTTGATTGTTTTTGCTTCGAATATTTTAAGAAAATCAATATTTAAAACCATGAATACACACACCATAAAGCAAAGTGCAAAATACACTTTACCGACAAACGCTACACAAAATGAATTTTCGTGAATCATGTTATATATCTTTCAAGTGTTTCTGACGGAGTTTTAAACATCCAGAGACGTGCTCAAAGGCGCACTAGCTACAAAGCGGAGTGAAAATAGAATTGTTAAACTGAAAATCGCTACTTACAAGTCCCTCGTCGGCGTTTTATAGGGCTCTTCCTTCTGGCGATTTGTTTCAAAACGTGTTAAAGAGTGTGTTTATTCCTTCTTTTGGAAACGAAATACAATGAAATGGAATACAATGAAACAGCTGGACATAATCGATACAAGTAGTACCATGTTCCTTATTAAAGAACTTTAAATCAAAACAAGAAAGCTCTTTCAACATTTGAACATTTTAGGTGACTGTCTAATAAAAACATAATAATACAAATTAAATATCAATATATATATATATATAAATATATATATATATATATTTATATATATATATATATATAAATTTAATAATTAGGAGCTAAAAGTGAAATCAATGAAAATAATTTAATATTGTTGGAAGTATATATATGTATATGTTAATGATTATTTTTTNTATATATATATATATATATATTTATATTTTCAATTATTAATTTAATAATTAGGAGCTAAAAGTGAAATCAATGAAAATAATTTAATATTGTTGGAAGTATATATATGTATATGTTAATGATTATTTTTTTCTCTGCAAATTCTTTACCTTTACCAAGAATGAGTACCATCGTGATTGCGTCGGGTGGAACAAAGACCAGCGACCACCAATAAGCTTTGATTTGACCACATCCATGGTTCAGCAGGGTGCGCTATGAGTAGGGAAGGTAGGGTTAGTCTTAAGATGGATGAAGCCCCTTAAGTGTATATTTCGAAAGAACAAAAATCCAAATTTATTGACTGACTGAATGAAGCCACATCACTGCCCTGCTCTGATCGAATAGTAACTTCGTTATGTCGTTGATTGGAGGCACCTGCGGGCAATTGCCGCTGGGACTATAAATAATATACGAGTAGTTAGGTACACGAAGTAACTCTCTCAATCAGCGAGAAACTTATGGTTCGAAATTCATATCCTCTAGAGAATTCAGGGACCAACTCACATAAAAATATTTCAATGTTTGTGCGACTTTAATATTTCTTGATTGAAATCGCCATTTTTTATACAAATTTTAAAATAATATTTTTTATTCAACTCCACAAATTACAAATGACATATTTTGGAAATTATGCCCAATATTCTGCAATTTGTGGAAGATCTGGTGCATAAACTATTTTATCTAGGGATTTTATTTCTATTATTTTATATTAGTGCTCTAGCACCAGCCCTCCCTCACAATAGAATGAATATATCTACAATAGACAATTATCAATTAAGGAATTTATGACAAAAATTAACAAGCTTTAAAGAAGGATATTTGCTTTTAGTGTGTGTGTTTATGTGAGTACATGTGTGTATGAGATAGTTTACTGACTGTGTGTGCGTACCTGCGTCGTTAAACATGTGTATGTCAAATATTTACAGTATTTAAGTAGTCTAAGCTTAGGAGTTATTTAGTAAATTTTCGTATGGAGTTATTACCATAATTATTTTAACCATTATAATAAAGCACAGGCCCAAGTGCAGGCACACGCGCACACTTATAAATTATTTTTCTGTTCTTGACGTCTACATATTTTTTTTATTAGACAAATAGGATAGGTCACTGATACTCGAAGCTCAATTTCCAACACCCTTGGCAATCAGACTTCATCTACTTATAGAAATACTAGCGGTCCGCCCCGGCTTCGCACGGGTGTACTTTATCAATAGTTTCCGCAGCGTATGCGATGAATGAAATTTTTAAGCAAATTTTTTTACACCTTGGTTGACGTTACTGAAGTTTTAGCAAGGATCCCTTATTTTTTTCTAATAATAAATATTAGCATTCTAATGGTGAAAGAATTTTAAAAATCGGTACAGTAGTTTTTGAGTTTATTCGTTACAAACATACAAAAATATAAAGCTTTCCTCTTTATAATATATATATATATATATATATTTATATAACATAATATATATATAATTATTATATACATATACTAATAAGAAAATTGTAACAGGACCGAATTTGTATAAAACATTTTTTTGGAAATTTTAATGTAAATAGACTTAATTTTTAATGTATGTAGAGGCCGAAACATATTTTTTTGGAATTCGTCTGTCTGATTACGTAGAATTCTAAAGCCACTGAAAAAAAAATTGGATAATACTTATCTTGCAATATTTTTAATTTATTTAGTGGGTCAGTCTAGGACACTTCATTCCGGAAATTGCATCTATTCCCGCGGGGTACGAAACAAAATTATATATAGACATTACGTTAAGAGAGTAGTATAAATTAAAATTAAATGGAAAAGTAGAATATCGAATGTCAAGTTAAAATAAGTTATAAGTATATTATTATATAAGTTTTACAAATAATGAATAAAGATTTGTAATTGTGAAAACTGTTAAGAAAAGAAAAGCAGCCTATTTTGGACATATATACAGGAATACTAAATATAACTTATTAAAATTAATAATTGAAGGCGTTAAATAATAATAAATTATTAATTATTATTAATGATTATTAATTATTATGGATTGAAAATATAAGGGACTGGCTACGGGTTAAAAGCACAGATAAGCTAGTTTATATGACTGCTGATAAAGAGACGTATCGGAAAATGGTCGCTGACCTCCTTGATGGAGATGGCATGTGAAGAAGAAGTAGTATAGCAAATTTTAACTTCCAGGCTGCAGATATTTTTATAATTAAAACGTTTCTGATTTACACATCTAGAAAACCCATACCTGAAATAATGCGGGTGCCTTTATTTGTAAACGTAAGGCGCACGTTTCTCGAAGCGAAGCAAGAAAGAGTTACTATCTAATAATGAAACTGTAATTGGGTCGAGTTTATACGTTAAATATTTCAGGAAATCGAAAAGAATATCGAAATTAAGATATGTTTACTGTAATATTTGTCTGTCTGTCTCTCTGACCATATATCATACTAAAACTACTGGATAGATTTGAATGATATTTGACATATTATTAGCTTATATTATGTGTCATAATCTAGAATACTTTTCATACTGGGAAATGGATTTGTTCCCTTGGAATATGAAATAAATAATTAGATGAACATTCCATTAAGAGATCAGCTATTATAATAAATTAATAAGTTATATACTTATTCATAGACTTAGAAAAACTCATTCCTAATATAATACGGGTGTTATTTTTTAACCTAAGACCGTAGGTTTTTTCAAGCGAAGCGAAAGCAACCTAGTATAATAGTATGTTAACGCAATCTGTCAATAAAATATTTGAATTCATTCAAAATGCATGGTAATGTGTTTAGGCGCTTAAAATAATTTCTATATAATGTTTTTGATAACCCGCAAATAGCTTTCTTGTGTTGATTAAAATCTATCTCAGAGAATGAAATATTGTTATCATTTATTTCAAACTCTTAACTTTTTAACAAGGAGCATCTGAGTACAAGACTTAAAACTTGGTAACGTAAGCTTAGAAACATTGCTTTAATTTAAGAACTTGCTTTGGAAAACTAACTTTAAATCCGAACGATAAAGTTGGAAACCTGTTTCAATATTTCCATTTTCTATAACACAGTTGAACTAAAACTCTAACTCTGACCAATTAAGTCTAAATTTTATCGAAATAACTCCTTTCCTTTATATTTTCTTGACGTCAAACTTGGTTGAGCCGTTAAACGAAGTTTTGAAGTCAAAGTGTTTTAAAGTATGAAGGTACACTGTTCGAATATAAAATCGTAGGTGGTGTCGTAAATATTATCTTGTGTACGTAGTAATATGATAATTCTCAAAGATACATTGCAACATGACTCCTTTCTTTTATTGAAATTAACGTTTATGAACTTTGGAATAGGTTGAGCGTTTTCGATCACAACCGTGTCTGACCAACAACACAGCTCCAACATCACGCCACCTCGGATTACCGTATCGTATGCTGCAAAGCTCTGCCACTACGACTACTCTACGAGTGTCTTGTTTCGTCCAACGCAATTGGGTTGTAAATCATATCAGATAAAAAAAAATCACGTGAATGTCGAATATTATTTCCACAAAACCTCCATATGAATTATGAAACATGCAAAAAATGGATTTTAAAAATATCATCAATTCTGAACATGAAGGTCTCATGTATTCCAATTACTGCATGCAAATTGGATTGATTCAATCAACCTTCGATACTATCGTATTCACACACAAAATATTAACATATGAAATTTACTGCAATATGTCGCTTAAGCACTAATGTAATTAAGAATAATTAATAAAAGTTCTGCAATAAATTAAGTATACGTACACATATTCAACTTTCATATTATTTTATAACTACAACTTATTGAGGTGGAAGAGATCCTATTCAACCTCGAGACTAAACTAGCCCCCTCTTCTATTGCATCTAAATTAAATATTTGTAACCGACTGTATTTTTTTTTAAATAATTATGAACAAACGGATAACTTGAGGGAAAACTGTTATGGTCGCTTATTTGTAATCAACATTCGTAACATCATAAGCATAACTGACTTGTTGCCGGCCAAAAGATTATCACTGAAGACGATGTCCACTGGTTTTCATGTATTGTGACCGAAGCCGTATATGATTTACGTCATATCGAATTCAAAGACCTTAGACTCATCATACTTGCCAAGTAACGGCAGTTAGATTCTACAGATAAATAATAAAATAAATAATTCTATTCTTAGATTATTACGTACTGAAAACAATCGCGTCTTACACGAACAGGTTATTTTAATTCTAATAAAACAAGCTAAAGTTTAGTAATGACATGAATGCCTTCTTGTGAGTGGGTCTCACAATGTGGCAGAACATAATAAATCCATTTTACTCCACGAATACACAATATTGCGCGTTACAAAACTCCCGTTTGTCAGGGCACCGCGCTTTCAAAAAATTCCTTTGGACATCTCGTAGGGAAATACGTGGCGTAAATGATACGGCAAGTGTTGGGAAACGACTAATTTTATTGATATAATGAAATACATTACATTGCATACAATAATGGCAACTACTAATATTAAATTAGTTTACACGTTACTATCTCTGAGAGCATTGGGATCCTAGGCATCGACGTTTCTAATGAAGCCCAGATTCTGGACTAATGGACTACTTGGCCAAACAAGCTTTAAAGGAGTTGGAAGTGCTCAATAAAGCCAAGCACTATTTCTTGCCTGAGCACAGGATGTTGCTCTACAAGGTGCAAGTGCACACATGGAATATTACTCGTACTGTGGGCCTGAGCCCTAACTAACCAAACTGATTCATTCTATCTAACCCAGCAGCGAGCTATTCGTCTTGTCGACAATTATAAGCTTAAAATCGCTCGAGTTGCTGAGAGTTGTTTTCTATCGTCTATACTGTTACGAAGCTTCTCGAAGGATAGCCGAAAAGAGAAAGTCGGCAGGCTTACGAAGTTTCTGGAAGGGTGGCCGACCTTGCAGTGAAAACAATGGAGGCAATAAAAGTGAAATCCAAGTAGTAATAAAAACTACCTGGGACACTTCAGGCCAATATCGCCCTTATGCCTTAGGTAAAAGGGGCGAGATTGGGATACATGGCCGAAATGAGTGTGTTTACGTGATCCGCTATTGTTATGTAGATTTCTGGGAATTATTGTTGTTGTTTACTTCCACGAAAGCTGTGGAAAGATCTGGAAGCCCGGAAATCGATATAAATAGCGGGCAGGATCGCCCACAGGGCATTCGGTTCCCGAATACGAAGTGAAGAGTTCTCTGCCTACGAGGCGAATAACTGCGATCTACGAGTACAACTGCCATTGTGTAGTGCGTGTGAAGTGAAATAAAGTCTCTGCGGAATTACTTTGGCATTTTATGAACCTATGGATCCTGACACGTAACAATACAATGCGAAATGTTCTCAATATTTTTTTAGTTTAATACTCCCTGTTTAATGAGTCTGATCGTTAGCCTGCTTAATACATAAAATATAAGAATATCATGCCAACCCCATAAATTACAACAAATTGCAGAAGCTTACATAAAGTTATTATTGTCATATTCTTTGCATAAAAAGAATTAAAAATTTTGAAATATATTCAAATTATCAACGTTTGTTGATATTTATAAAATTTGTAAAAGAAAACATGTCGCTCTGACATTACAATTTCCTCTTTCTAGATCGTTCTACAGTGGTTTCAAATATAATAGTGACGTTTGTTTTATCGACATTCAACTGATAAACACAACGTTGAGATTTAATTTGAAGGGAATGTTGTGAAATTATAGTCAGAGTAAGAAGAGTCAATTACGAATAGATAATATACTAATAGAAACAAGTACGAATTACTTGACTCTTATAAGTGCTCATGGGTAGGAAAAATATATTTGGTTAGAGTTAAAATTAGCGGCGGAGTATTTTTTAATTTAAAATCATATCTCGCATTCAAGCAATGGCTTTATTATATTGTAAATTGGAAAACTACATCATATTTGAAGACCTCTATCTTTATGTAGATACCCAACGTGTGTGTGTGTGCATTGGATTTACTTTCAGTTCAGTAACTCGGAATGAAGTGTCATCGTTGATTTATTTTATTTTGTTTTATTTATTTTAGTAATTTTGTGAGTAACGATACATAAAGTACACCTTTATCCACATTCATAGTGTAAAATGGGTGTGACAAAGTTTTGAGCTTAATCAATCGTGATTTTCAGCTTCATAAAAGAAAATATTGAATTTATATTATTTACAAAATGCATGCTGTGTCTTGGCTTTAAAAATACACAACATTAACAATTTGTGATGTATTTTTCCTACAGTTAGCGGCCATGCAGATCATGAAATTTCACTGAACCTCGTAACTTCCTTGACATGTAATACTTTTAATAATCACTGCAGGTTGTATGGCGAACCTACCTGTCAGAACTGCTGGTCCAGAGAGAATTCCATTTCTCACACACCAACCACGATTGGATTTATTGGTCGATGTTTGCTTTGGATAATTTTGTTGCTAAAACATTTCGATGTTTGTGAAATATTGCTGTTTAAAAACAGATATAAAAATAAGAAGTAAAAATGGATTATATTTATATATCTCATGTTCGTTATGCATAATTATTATATTGCTGGGCCGACAGAATGAGGAGAGTTTAAGGCACGTTCACGATGTTTAATTATGAATTGACGGATTGTTCAGCGGTATACACAAAAAATATTAATTTTATATATGCATCAAACTATAGAGATACAGAGCTCTAAACAAGATCCATGAAGCGGGAGATCAACTTTTAAGTGTAAAAAGTATAAGTATTACTAGGCATCAGATATGAGACCGGCACCGCATAGGTAACCTCCCTTACGACACCGGTCTGCCCGCGTTATCATGAAGAGGCGCTCTCCGCCCTTTCTCCGGGGACTTTGTGGTCACGGGTAAGCACGGTGTAAAATATACCTTCCATGAGTACCGTTGTCATAGTAAAATGTTTTTTTACTTCGTTTGTATTCATGTTTCTATTCTTCCTTAGTTATAAGAAGTGTTCAAGCGGGTACTATTATGTACACTTAAAACATTAAGGTATTCTTATATATTTCAACTTTATATATTCATCATTATATGTATATGTTGACTCTGTAATTGAGTTAGAATTGACTCTGCCTACTGAGTTATGGGTCCCGGTTTCGTTACGCTGTTGAGCCAAATATTTATGTAACACTTAAATCTTTGTTTTTGGGTCATAGTTTGATTAAATTTTAATATCAATATGAGCTGAGAGACCACCCGATGGCAAAAAGCCACCATTGCCTTTGACATCCATAATGTCTAAGGTATCACCGAGGTGAGAAACCAACCAAGAGGAAAACGGTGAATCTACATACTGTGATTATTATAAATTTTATTTGAGACAAACGAATTCATAGCGTGATTTCGTACGTCTAAGCGTCTTTTCTTGTTTTATTTCACCTACCGGTTAGAAAAAACCTTCTATATACACATATTCTCTTCTATATATTGGTCGAACAACGCTCAATAAAATCTGACTAAACAAACTGATCGCCAGCGACATCAAAGCGCTTATTTCCATACATAACAAGTATTGGCTCGCCCGATACGCCTCATCGTCGTCGGAACGTAAATTTAATCAAAGGCTTTAATGGAGCTGCCTTAGCCTTTTGTGATTTTGGAGTGGTTGAATTTGGATTTTGATTAATAGGTCTTTTAATGAATTTACTGAAACATCAGTTTAGTGTACACCCTCGAGGGTAAACAGAATTGTTAAACGAATTTACATATTTGCTTTAATCTGCCCTAGCTTTGCTTCGAGGAATTTCGCTTCGGGAAAAATTATACCTACGTTTACAAATAATCCGTAAAAGTTTTTTTTTTATAATTATAATATATATTTTTCCAAACGGTTTAGCAGTACAATTTTGCCTAAGTCTATTACAAATGATGAGTAAGTATAAGTATACATATATAATATCCATCATCAGCAAATTATTCTGTCCTCCGTACTAGCCTGAACTGTATGACGGCTTACTAATGCCAAGGTTGTCCATGGATGGTGGTGACCACTTACTTAGTTAAAACTAAAAAGGCTCAATTAACAAATTTTAATTAAAGTCTCTGAGTAGGCTCTGGCCTGTTTTATTATGTATATCTTTTTATTACCATTTAATGATTATTTTATGGATTTATCTATTGAGCGATCGTCTTTTTTACACGATTATACTTAACCCTGTATCATGCAACTTGTTTATTTTATTGTGATGAGCAATAAAATAAATAAAATAAAATAAAATAAAGTAAATAATGACGAATGATTTGTATGACGTCCTATTTTTCTTCTAAAGTACTAATAACCCGTCCTTGCTTCACTTCGGAAAATCTACGCCTTACGTTTAAAATTAGCATTGTTTTCGGAATGGGGTTTAAAGTTCTGTGAATTTGAAACATCTGTTTATCAATAATAGCTTCATCCAGGCAGTAAAAATTTTATTTACCACCCTCTTAATAGAATGTCGGTTACCAATTTCGAACGAATATTCTTCGGAAATTTTAATGTAGGTAGACTTTGTTATCGATCTAGAAGTCAAAACATATTTTTTTGGAAATTATTGTCAGGCTGTTTGTCGGACCACATTTTTTTCTTTTTAAACAAAAACGCACACAAGTGTATTGACAAAATATTTAAATGTTTAAATGCTCAAGTCGTTCAAATCGTAATTAATAATAGATGGCGTTGTGTTACTTAACTCTATGGTTACGACATAGCGCACTGTACGTTGTGCTACATGCTGAATAACACTAACGAGTTTATCGCTGTCTGTGAAAAAATGAAGGATTAATTAAGGATATTAAGTAGGACACAGTCCATAATTAGGTTTGTAGCCCATAGCGTAATAAGTGTAGCCTACTCGTAGAATATACTGAACCGGTGCCTTGTAGTACTTCAAATAAGTGGAGTTGTTTTAAGCTACTTTGAGATACAATACAATACAATTCCACCAACTAGATTTATGGTATTAAGTGTAGTTTTATTTATTGTCCTTCCTTAAAAAGTACTTATTTGCACTGAGGGCACTTAATATAAAAAGCGATTAGTGTTTATTAATCTTGAAAAATTCGCAATTTGGATAGCCTTCGAGAATTAAGTCGGTAAATTTGCCTTAAGAAATTTGGTACATTTCATACATGATGTATTACATAATGTATGCTACTTTATTTACGGTAATGTACAATATTGTTATCGTGAATTTAGAAATCAAAATAAAACATATTAAATGTGTTAATACGTGTGTTGCTTTAATGAGAAAGGCATCATTATATAATATTAAAAGTTGAAACTGTATTTAGATCCCCCATTGGTTTATTTTTTTAAAGATTTTAAAGAAACATCTCAACAACTCTTCTTATAGTCCACATTTAAAAAACGGGACATAAAAATTGAAACAGTACGTATCATCTTGAGCATCTCGTACATTATTTGATTTGTCCTAGACAAAACGATACGCCTCTTGTATTGTAGTATTGTAGTATTACATTGTTAATTTGTAATTTTAACGCTATGTAAAAAATAACAAAGTGTTTCAGTTGCTCAAAACAATCCACACGTAACTAGATAGAGATATTAATATGCAAATAGAAATTGACATCAACATTCTCAGATAGAAGCCAATTGATACTAATATGGACTGTTAAGAAAATTACATCCGTTACTCGATATATATTATCCTCAACATTCGTTATCGAGGATAGTAATCTAATCACAGAATGCGAGCAATGAACCTTTTACTAATTGGAGCTAACGTTTGAATAGGCTAATTAATTACTATGCCCACAAATCGATTTAATACTTGGCTACAATCAGAAATTGGTAGCTCTTAGTAATCGGGGTAATTTGATTAACTATCTGTTTGTATGTAAAGCTGTGTACACGGTTAGGGACATTAACAACTTTAGGTTTTTCATCCACAACACCAAGGTATAATAATTATCAAGACTCATAAGTGCTCCCATCATTTGGGATCCGTTCAGTTCGGAGTTTTTCTCACTGTGTATGTGTCAAAGTCATATTTCAAAAAACTAGTCAAGTACACATAAGGAGACTTCATACACATTTCAATATATTATTTAGAACTGTTAGCTAGCACATTTTCTCACAATTGTTCCTTAATTAAAGTGAGTTTTTAACTAAATTCCTCCGAAGCCTATAAATTTTTATTAAACTTGCAATTAATTATATGTGCTTAACAATAGTACATAAACGCTTCAAATTTTCCGACTCGTCTTCATCTATTGTGGAGGCAAGAAACATTCATAACCACTGAACATGTACATATCTGTTTTTAGGGGAGATGTGAAGATGATTTTTATTAACATAAATGTGGATCTTTGTATTAATATTTTAACAAGCCATTATTATCCAGCAAGTAATCACGTCGTTAACCTTGAGATGCAAAGCCCCTTTGCTTGTGATAATCCATTGGCACTTACTGTTAATA
>PDGT01000008.1:3715002-3794009 GCA_003671415.1 Megathymus violae
TCAATCCATTTCCATATGCAATAGACAACTTAATTCCGTATTTTTTTTAAAGGAATTTATATGTACACGTCGCTAATCTATTTAACTTTTTTCAGTTTATTTTCCCTTACCTTTTTCCTCTATTCTTGTAGGCAAATTAATTTATTTTTGTTTTTTTTCCTCATTTTGTTGTGACTGATTATATAATACCATCACAGAATATAGCTGTGTCATTCTTATGCTTAGATATTTATACTCAAAATCTGTCCATATTGCTAATGTTGATTTGACTCACCTATGAAAACAATATGGAAAGTCCTCAAGTTAGCAGATTTCCTTTATTTTTTGCATTTTAACAACTGCGATGCTCAATTCTTAATTGCTATTGCCTGCTTTCGAAGGATTCCGAGTTTCAAACGCGTCAGGGCACAAATTTACATAACAGATAAATGTTTGTACTCGGTGGTTTGGCTGTTTGTAATGTCTACTTGTATTTGTCCATGCCACCCGCGACAAAGGGTATTTTAGGGCGGGAATACTAATGCATGTTTGTTTATTTAGCATACACATATGTAAGCGTATAATAAAATAAGCTTTATAATAAAATTAGGCTGTTTTCACTTACGCCTATTAATCTACTATCGACTTCACCAATGCCCATTTGTCTTGAATAGACCGCACCAGACTGTTTTACTCATATCATCGACTAGTTAAATACCTTCTTGTTTTTTTATCACATTTCTCTGTTTATTTTAGATATATCTTCACATAGAAGGAAGACGATAAGTAGTTTAATAATTAGGTTTAATAAAAGCTACACATTAAAAGTTGTCACAACAATTTATTGCACCTTGTAACATTTGTATAACTTTTAAATTCTAGACACACATTGATTTATACTCATCTAATTTATACTCTACATTAATTTGTGCTACAAACAGCGGATTTTGTGCATATGAAATGTATACTAGAACATTCAATTAGTAGTAATTGTAAAACATAAACAAGTCAATCTAATTACTTATAATCTAATCTTCAATCGACCAAACTTAAAATTGACAACATCAGTAGAACGTATATTCCAGTATTCCATTAATTCCATTAAACATGATATTTAATTAATTTTTAACATCCGTCGATCAAGTTAACAACTCAAATAAATTTTACTGTATCTATTAACTTAGTTTTTATTAACTTTTTCTTATAGCCATTTTTCTTTACATCGCCAAACCCACGTTATTGAGTAGAAATGTATTTCATATTATGAATACACTTACAGGCATTCATATTTATTTTAAATATTTATATATTTATGTAATTACGTTTGGCTGGATCTTTTCTCTATCATTTTCTGTTATGCGCGATCTATAACAGCAATATAAACAATAACACATTTTAAGTGAAAACGAATTATAATTGCATTTTCATGACTACTTCAAAGTGATTACTTTAGTGAAATTAATGAATATAGTACACATATACCTATATAGTTACTAAAATTTATAATATAATATAAAAATTACGATTTAAAAATACAACCATCGCAATATACATGCAAAAATATTTTTAAATTGAAAAAACGTAATTACATAAAATATTAACAATTACTTATTAACAATTATCCTAACAACTCTTATATACTACCTACCTATTAATTAAAAAATGTATGTCATGAAATTTTTATTATCTGACTTTAAATAAAATAAAAATAAAAACTGGAGGGCCCAGAATTGTACATCATTTTAAATTTTTGACTGTCTGTCTAACTGAGTTTCATTAGTCACTCAACAATAGTAAATGATAGGTGCTGGTATGTTTATAGATTTATCTTTATAAAGTTTTAGTTACAATGAATATTTTATTGAGACGCTATAAATAATTGTTTGAGTGTTTTTTAAAGCACTAGCGTAATCAAATGTTTACACATGTAATTAAAAGTGCTTAATAAAATTATAAAGAATTGTTTCACGTTTGGATACTACTCATAACAAAGTTTTCTTAAAGCAAGGCGAAGGTGGGACTATTAATAAATACCTTTCTTCGTCATAAGTACTACATTAGCTTATTTTAATTATAATCGTAATAATCCTCGAAAAAAACTTCATTACTCTTATTAAAATTATCAGTTAAGTTAACAATTACACATTTTTCGTGCACCTCGTAATAATGTGTTCGTAATAACCTAGTTCCGTAACCTGTCTTGACGTGCTGATTATCAACGACGTAAAAAGGTTTTTAATTACAGTTTTTTCATCATAGTCGAATAATTTTAAACTCTATTACACAAATGTTGTCTGTCTAAATATTGGAAGTTACTAACTTACTTACAAAGCCAACAGTATCTACATTATTACGACAGGAATAGATAAAAAGACATTTCTACCTTTCTTTGGGATAAAAGATAAAAAATAATTAAACTCTATAAAAGTATCTAAAGGGTACAGTGTACATAATATCAATCACTACCATAAAATACAGGAAGCACAAGGGTATAAAAAGCACAACACGGAGTATTTCCAACCTGGGTTTTCTTGATTGGTAGTCAGCGATACCTATACGGTGTAATATTACTTACATCATCATCGAATAAATCATTATTCACACATTATACGGCTTAAAAATTCAGTGATCCGAATGCCTTAAAATGTAACGAAGTTAGGAGATAATTTATGGAAGAACGTAGAGCTGAGACAACACGCTACGAATATCGACGTGAGTGAAATTATATTGTAATTAGTTTTAAAATAAATTGTGTTCATGTTGATGATATATACACTTAAAACAGTTTATAACGATGAAAACAATATCAATTACATAATGGTAAATGGTAATGTAGTCCTGAATGGTCGAGCGAATTTATTTATCGAAATCCGACCTTGTTTTAAAAACATTACAATCAACGAGACAATAGAGCAAGGAAAGCTTTTTTAACCCTTCGCGGTACTCATAACAATTGTCGAAGTAAAAGGCGACATCTGTGTCTTAGGGATGTGTGCTAGATAGTAGGATGGATACTTGTAGTGCGTCCGATTGTTCGATGTTGGAAATTGGATCAGAGAATAAGGTTTAGCAATTCCTGTGCACTCTCTTCGAAATGTATCGAATATAATACCGAGAATTGTTCATCTTGATACTGATATGTGAAAACTATACATACATGCACCTACAGCATTTTTACTGAAGTGGCTATCTATTATTATTATTACATCCATAGTCAATGAAGTTAGTTTTGAGATTAATATATAACACCACCTAAAGAAGTATCGCTTGCGTTTGGCAGAATTGGCACAAATTATGTGGAATCCTGCAATCAATCGAACGTACCTAATGTAAATGATACCTATAAATACTTAAAATATTCCCAATATTCGTACTACTCACTACAACGGAATGTTGAAAGTCTTCGTACAATCGTATATCAAGAATATTGTGATGTGCACCAACATTGATGAAAATTAACAGAGATATTTTATTTTCACGTAATTTAAGCAAATAAAAATATTCAAGCAGAAACGCAAACAAACTCAACCTCAGACACTTTAAATGCGTATTTTCCTGTCCGGCGCCCGATTTTAGGAAGCTATCAATCTTTTTAAGCTTGAAGAGCTGACGTAAGGACTTGCTACCTGATGGTAAGCGGTTACAGTCGCCTGTTGACACGGACAACACCAGGGGAATCGCCAATGCAATGCTTGTCCTGGAGGAGAGCTCTTTTTAATCCTTTTTTGAAGAACCCATGTCATGTCGCTCCGAAGAAGGAAGCTCATTCCACAATTTGCACGTTCTTGGCACAAATGATCTCGAGAATCGTACCGTGGTACTTCTCTACAAGTCCAGTCGGTGTGAAAGAAACTTCTTTCCTCGGCGAATAGTGTGGTGGTAGAACGGTGAAGTAGGCAGGAACCAGATCGAACAATTCCTCGGAGAACTCATCGTTGTAAAGGCGGTAGAACATACAGAGGCAGCTGATTTCCCTCCTAAGACTTAGGTTTTTTAACTCTGAGTGAGTTGTGGATCATTGACGATTCGAATCGCGGGCTTTTACACGGCGTCAAATGGGTTAAGCTGGTATTTTGGCGCCCCTGCCCAGAGGTGAAAACAGTACTCCATGTGAGGCTTGACTTGTGCTTTATAAAACATCAGCAAGTGCCTCGCAATGAAGTACGGCTTGACCCGGTTCAGGACGCCAAGCTTTTTAGAGGCCAACTTGGCGTTAGCCACTAAATGACACCGATACTGCACGTGGCTCGATATGTGAACGCCCAGAATCCCAACACTATTACTAACAGTGAGCGCGGTACCCTGGAATTGAGGCGCCATGACAAACGAGATTTTCTTAACGGTAAACGCGCAAACTTGTATCTCCGAGGGGTTGAACTCTACTAAATTGAGTCTACCCCATCCGAGATCTGCTCCAGAGAGGCCTCGACTTCAGACAAGTTTAATTCTGCCATCCTCCATTTGTGACCGAGAGGATTTTGCAGTGCCTGTGTAGTAAGCATCCCCAGTGCTGCCATTCGCATAACAATGAATGACACTAGCGTGCTGTAACATGTCATTGATGTGCAGAATGAACAGTGTAGAGGATATCACAGACCCCTGGGGAACGCCAGCATTTAGATTTCATATCTAAGCAACAACCGTCGACTACGACCTTAATATGTCGCTCAGATAGAAAGCTAGCTACCCAACTGCATAAACTCTCGGGGAGACCGTAGGATGGTAGCTTCACGAGAAGAGCCCTGTGCCAGACTCGGTCGAAGGCCTTAGCGATATCAAGGCTGACTGCCTGTGCTTCCCCGTTGCTCTTTAGGGCCTGAGCCCACCGATGCGTGAAATACATTAGAGCAGACCAGCCGAGTGGCTATGAAAGCCATATTGTCGGTCACTAATCAGCTGGCGATCCTCCAGATATTTCAGGAGCTGCGTATTTATTATACGCTCCATTACCTTAGCAAGCAGGGAAGATATCGCTATAGGCCTGTAATTAGCCGAGTCGCTTCGGTCGCCTTTATTGGGGATGTGGTGAACGAGGGCGATCTTCCATGAAGACGGTACAATTGCTGTGGCATAGGATAGCGAGAATAGGCGCGTTAAGCCGGGAGTCAACTCGGGAGCACATGTCTTTAACAACACTGCGGGTATACCATCCGGCCCACTCGACTTCTTGGTATCAAGGGACTGAAGAGCTTGTCTGACCGATTTTTGAATGAAGAGACAATGGACTCATCCGGTTTGTGCAGTGGTGAAAGAGATGACCGACAAAAGTTGCCCTCGACAGCCTTGGTCAGCGACTAGAATGCACTACTCCCGGAGGCGTAGCCGACTAGCCGCGCGCCAATTCTGTCGATGAACTTGGCCTTCGTCGTGGCCATCCACTTCTTGACTGACCGGGAGGCAGCACTGAGCTTTGTCTTAAGCGCTGGGGCTAACGGATTTTTGTATGTCTACGCTGATTTTCAGGCCTGAAAAGCAATATGTTTATAGTTCGTTGCCACAGCGCAGGACCACCTGTACCAGGACTGTTTTGTCCCACCGATGGATACGACAGAATTAGGGATAAAGTATTCCATACCCTGTGGCATCACATCGGCTACTCAATCAGTGCACACGTTTGGATCCCTCGAAGAAAAACACAGCTGCCTCCAGGGGTACGAACTCAAAAATTCTCTGAGTCCGTCCCAGTCTGCTGACCAAAAGTGTCCAACTTGACGCTTACTTGGTGGCCTGGAGTTCTCTAGACGCGTTAACGGTACAACTGTCTTTACGAAATAGTGGTCGGATGATTCGAGAGGGGCCCTGACCACTACTTGGTAGTTACTTGGATGAGAGGTAAGCAGAATGTCTAACAAAGAAGCGGTATGGGTCTCGACATCAGGGACTCTGGTGACGCAAGCAACAATCTGAGTGAGCCCGTATGTCGAGGAGAAGTCGTAAGCAGTTCTGCCGGCAAAGTCGGTGATTCTGGACCACAGCTAGTCTATGTGGTGGGCGTTAAACTCATCCAAAATCACCAATTCCGCCTAGGGGAACTGTTCTAACACCCTGTCGGCCGATCTTTGGTGGTGGAGAGCATTTAGGTTGGTGCGAATTCCCCTGATGTTGCACATGTCAACATTTAATGTGGTAGGAGTATCACGGGTTGACGCTGGTTAATACCTATTCTTTTTAGTGGACTTGCTGGCTTCATGGTGACCGTGCAAACAAGGGTGGATTATGAGTTGCTGGCGCGGCGGATGGAAGGATTCCTGGTCCCCACCGCGCCTGGACTGCAGGTACCACTCCTGTCTCTTACTCTGGCACGGAGTTTATGCAACGGAATTATGCGCCGGCTGGTGGGACCCAGACCAGAATTTAAACGTGTTGTCTGGGTTCAGATCCCTGTACTGTCCGGCGGGCGGCCTGCAGCAGGTCAGCCGTTTCACCAGGTCTCCTTGGCCACCGCGCCATCACATCACGTCCCCTTGAACAACTGAGCCTAAGAATCTATTGGACCCGGGGATACACCAGGAAATCATCGTATAGGATAAGGATGGGTGGGAGAGGGGGGAAACTAGTTTTCTAGTCCCCAGCCGGAACATGATGAATCGTTTGGCGGATGACTCATACTCGACGATGGTAGCTTACCATGCGGATCCCACGGAGAAATCATATTAATAGTTATGGTGTTAATGGGCTATTAACATCATTAGGACAAGAAATAATCCTTCCACGGGCCTACCACTAGCAGGGGGGCGAGAATAAATCGCCTCTTACGACACCCATCCGGCGCGGGATTGGGGTTAGTATTATATGCCGCCATAATACGGCAAACGAATATTTTCTTTGTGATGGTAATAATCTTAATTCATAGTAAAAGTATTTTATTTACATATCATTCAGTCCTTTCTTAATAATCGAATAAAGTTAATTTTTACTTAATTGATTTATTATTATAAAGAACATTGAATGTTTCCTAAAAGGGGACGAAGTTATAAAGTAGATGGGCAGATCCGGATATATTATAATATAATTTAAATCAGATGGGTTAAATAATTTGGCTAGCAAAAGTAGTTAGTGTCAGTTAAAAAGCAAAACTTAATTTATCTTTGTTTATTTTATATCAGACAAAGATGCTTTTTGTCATAATAAGTATACAGAGACGATTTGATTACCAATATAGGCAGATTACTCGACCGATTACCGAGTTCGAGAATCAAATCGATTTTGATAGAGGGCAATTAAAAGGTATTAAGTATAACAAAGCACTGTTTTATTTGTCATCATATGAAATAAAATCTGTTAATTATTATCGATCCCTAAACATAATTTAATCAGTAACGGCTAGCGCTTTACATTCACATGTAGTAAAATCTTGATTTGATAATCAAGAATAAGTTATAGACGAAATTGAATCACACATCAAGTGGAATTGTTTTCAGGAGTAAACTTCCAGCTTACAACACGAGGAAAAATCGTATCAAACTCGTTACGTATAACTGATTGACGATTATTTGTTATTATTACAGACAATAAGATTGAATTCCAACATAATAACAAGACAAATTATATTAAATTGCTTATGTATAATTACTATATAACGTTAAATTAGCACTATATTCTTACATAGTTTAAAATTCATTTTTTTCTTTACAATGCAATTAGGTATATTTTTATTCTTAACCTCAATTCTATTTTAATATACTCATTTACATTATATTCAAAACATGATTTTTAAAGTTAACTTCTCTCATGAAACATTATTGTGGTTAAGAAAAGTTCTAATTCGGAACAAATTTTATCGATAGTAGAAAAATGTAAAAGTACCCTGTACCAATGATCTGTTTCGGTTCACCACTGGGAAAAAAAAAAAAATTGACTGGATTGAAATCGATAACGAAAAGAAACTAAATTGTAGACATTATAAAAAAGGCCAATAAAAAATATTTAAATGCATACACGTATTGATTGACGGCAATTGAAAATATGCCATAGCTTTCAGTATACAACAGTGTCTGTCTGTTACGATTGGAAATAGATTTGATTTTATGTAACAGCAACAGTAAAGGCTTAATTCGATATATACAATACCCGTAATTATTAAATTCTACTTCTTTATAGGACCTACCGCTCTTAGAAATCTTTTTCCTTTCTTGTATTATTTGTTACTATAAAAATGTGTAATATTCTTTATGTTTAAGTGTGTATACGTCATAATAAAGTCTGTCCTTTCCATTTTTCCTTTTTCCTTTTAGGACTACCCGTTTTTGTGCGACACAATCCATGTTAGCCGGAGGCAATTTTATATTTTTTGTGGCTGCCACAAATCTACTCCATTTATTCATCTCCGAGTATTTTTTTAATAACTTCTTATGAATGAACTCAAGTAGCGTAAAAATAGTGATTTTCTAAGAGATGCTTTCAAAATGACCGATATTGAGATTAAAAAGATTGTTGTTGTTACAAGAGTCTATGTACTAACCTGAATATTGCACACTAGAAATCATCCAAGACAAAAATTGATACTTGTAAGAATAAATACATCTGGAAGCGATTTATTGTAGTTCCAGCGATCTAAAATATAAAATAAACGGGATAGGACGTCCTTATTAGACGTTTAATTAAATGAAAAGGAAAATAACAAATCATACAAAGATACGCAATATATTTTACAATAATAACAATTTTAAGAAACAGATCATTGGTTTAAAATTTTACAATACATATTAACAAGTCGTTAAAGCTTGAACATTGTTCTATAATTACATTAATTAACAATTAATGTTCAAATTTTATCCGTACAAAATTTTACCTCAGTTTTTACGAGTGAATTTAAGTTAATTAAAAATTTTAAATGAGCTAATGATTTATGTAATGATACAAATTATAAATAAATTAATAAAACCAGCCTTAATAATCCGTTCTATTGATACAAAATTCGGATAATTACTTATATGAATTATGTAAGAAACAATACTAGGTATTGAAACTCTCGAATAAAAATACTGGTTTCATTTGGGGTGGAACAATATTATTCATTAAAGCGACATTGGATTCTCCATACGACGAAGAATTCAGTTCAGTCGTAATATAAATTAGAAGTAAGGAATAAATTAGAAGGTTACATACTCACTAGGCTGTATATATTTTCACATTGAGGCCATTTCGGCATCCAGATGAAAAAAGTTAGTCGTCAGGCCCAGAAGGTAATATCTATGAAAACACAAGATAATGTTACACTAAAGATGAAAGGTTTATTACTTGCTTTTATAAGAATTTCTTACAAGCACTTTATGAATATGAATAAAACGTAAATTGCCATTCATCGTATAACATTGTTCGAAAGAATTTTTCCTTGAATTTTATAGTTATATCTTTTCGTCGTAAAGTTAAAGATTAATATTAGTGATAAATTTGAAAGTTCTGTACACATTTAGAGCACTGGGTCTACCGTCAAAGCAATCGCACAGTACCACTCTGCCTCAATGCAAATTATTGGATGGCAAAAGGGGTTTTAACATGAATGGTAGAAGATCTATAGCAGAGTTGAGACATTCGACAAAGCCTAAAAACTTCTAACTACAACAACTGGATGGATGTTGAAAATATTTAATTGCGAAATTCTCCTAGTTATTAAATTATTAGTACAAAATAAATAACATCTTTATCGACTGACTATAAAAAATGTTATAAATATTAGAGTGGCCGTGATTAAAGAGACTTTAGCAGCATCCGGCTCTATTTCATATATCAATCTTTAGAACGACATTTTTTTATCTTTATTCCATACTAAATATAGCTGACGTAAGGGTTAATGAGTGCATACCATGTATTGAATAAAAAAAAATCATATAGATACAATAAATATGTACTCGTTACTACATAAAATAAACTATGCCCGGTTAATAATAATCAAAGGTTATAACTAAAGCGAAAACATCATATAAACTAGATTAATGGGAAAACTTAAGAAGCGTAGCCTAGTTGAGTTAGGAACGAATTAGGGTTGCCAACCTTTCTATTATAGCCTTTTACTTTAAATTCATCAGACTGACAATATTATATTGTATTTTGTAAAATTATTACGATGTTTATTTTCAGAGTAAAAGATTCGTTTAAATCTACTAAGTATCTCATATACACTAAATAAAAAAGGGGTAATAAAAACTACTAATTGACAAAAGAATGGCTATTTAAAAACATCTCTGAAACCATTAAAATGTATTATGTTATTTCTTCCAAAAAACTTGGCACCCCTACGACCTAGTACCTTTCGTGGTCGATGGGACTGCCATAAAGCAGCTTAGCACAAAACATTCCATCTTCTATAAGAGCGTCGTTAAAGATGGCATTAACAAACTCAAGATGATAGGATATTGGATAACCGTATCGAACCGTTTTAACAATAACTACTATAAATACATACTAACAAAGAACATCAATATTTAATTTTGTCCTTAAGGAACAGTAATTCAAAAAGACATCGCAAGTTTATACTCCATTCAGCTTATTATCCACTTATAAAGTATTCTTCTATGGATTATGTCGATAGTAAATTAATAAATTCATCACGAATTGAATTGTTGATTGCTGGTGGCAAAACATTATTATGCTGTTTTATGCTTTAGTAAACGCGTTACACCCGAAACTTCAATTTTTATTGTAAGATATCATTTGATAGCTACTCACCACCACTATTATAATAGTGGGCTGCAGGTTTTCTCTGTTGAAGAAGTAGGCTCCGAAGCCATTCAATAGGTACCCTTCCAAGTAATATTTGACACACAAAGTAAATTTGCTTACGTTGTCAATTGATTAATTTTCTGTTTGTGAATGTCCTAAATACAAGATCTTTAGAAATTACGAATGCTAAGCAAGCACACAGCGATTCTCATGCGAACCACCACCTCCACCGGCAGAGGAATCAGTCGCTAGCTCAGCACTCTTCCCACCGCCACTCCACTCCAGAGCATCAATCATCTCCATGAGTTCTTTGAATACCGCTATCACGCGCCAATTGTATTTCGCTGAACATTCCACATAACCGCACTTCCAATGTTTACGCACTAGATTCACAATATTCCGTCTCTTTTCCCGCGAATCCCCACACGCGCTCTCCGCCATGGCCAGCTGTTGTAAGCCACTGGCTGCAGAGGGCGTTGTACTACACAGCAAATCCTGCTTGTTACCAACTACAAGAACCGGCACGTTTCTCATGTCTCTGCTTTCGACCATTTGGTCTCTCAAGTTCCGAATATACTGAAAGGTTTCTACGTTTGACAGGTCGAAGACCAGGATGTAGGCAGTGGCGTTTCGGAGCCCATAGAAACGGTAATGTGCCCATTCGTAATACGAGTTAATTGGGAAATACGGTATGACCGGTATGTCAGTTATCTTGACCTCATATAAATGCTCGTTAATGATCACTGATGGGTAGAATGTGTGTTTCCTGTCAGTCGGAACGTATTCCTCTGTGAAATCGCTCCACACGAATTGCTGTGGACAAAGAAGACTAATTAGCTCATACGAAATAAGCAAAAAATAAAACAAGATTAAGTATAAAAATATAAATACATAATTAGACTTTAATACGTATTCCATTCAAAAAGGTTCGGCGAAATTTATTTTACTTTTACGGAGTTTTATAGCTAAATAAAAGGAGACAAAAACTGTTTATTAGTTGTATGTATATTTAGATTAACAGGAAGGGCTAAAAACGATTATTGGCTTATTAGGAGTTCCAACTATTGTTGAGTCCAAGCCATGTTTCCTTACTCGTAATTCATCCTGCTGAACTGAGGCAATGGCGCCAGGTCTCTCCTGTTGGATTGTTAGGCTCGGTATCAAACAATTTAATCCCAACGATACGCATGTAAATTTTCACCCATGAAAGGTTTTAAGGTGTTTCGAATAAAACGCCATTAAAAACTGGATTCCACATGTGACAAAGTCCAACACCGGATAGCACAGAACGTTTAATTCTCCAGAAACTCATCATACGTACGAATATACAGAGTGAACAATTAAATAGACTTAAATAACTAAGCAAATATTTAAAAAAAGTGTCCATAGTTACACGTCTCGAGTCGCGGCTGGTGTCGCTATCGTTAAGACATTTGACGTCAGTCACAAAAACAAGTAAGGAAATTAAAACTACTAAATTCAAAACTGAATAAATTCCATTTTTACAATTTTTTAAAGGTTTCTGTTTAATTTATATATCAAAATAATACACATTTAGAAAATCATTACACTTGCGTCTTTATGGCTGTAATTTCTTCTTTCAAAATGCTTAAGCTGTCGACAGTGACCACGTATTATCAGGTACCATGAAGCCCTACAAAGAAGACCTTTGGTCAGCAAATTTAAGAAAGAGGCGTAAAATAAAAGGTCTCTTTTTTACAAATAATGCTTAATTCTTTTCAAAAATATTATTAGTCACGCAAAGACAAGAGCTGTAAATGGCGATTACATGAAAACAGGACTTGAAATAATTGATGCTATTGAATAATTCACGGATGCGAAGTAAAACCAGAATTCGTTGCCGGCTTTTAGCGATCTGCGATAGCACTGGTTATCATAAAATTAGTATCACAATATTTAAATTGGTTTCTCACCCGTTCAACAACGTTCAAATCATACATGCATCTCAATTTTTTTAATTTCCGTTTTCATAAATTGAAAGTCAGTTTCCCTGGAAAATAATTATTTTGAAGAATTCTGCGCCTTATTAGAAAGAGACTCTTAAAACTTTCTTCTCCCACTATTATTGGTGCTTCAGACTATATAGATTATATGCCAATATCAAACGTCACGAATTAAGTGGCTTAACCTCACACTGTTCGTAATTTTCAAACTTTAAATAAATTTTACTATTTTTATGTGTTTAATTAGTAATTCCGTCCCTTTTATTAATACAGATACCTATTCAAAAAGAATCTGAAATTAACTGTCATGTAGCATGTTACGTGTAACATGTATATATGTAAATATTCATAATAAATAGTTTTAAAAACTATAAATATTTATTCAATGTAAATTATAGTTTAGATATTTATTAATCCATGGCGACTGACATTACACAATTAAGCAATCTTGGTGTTGTAAAAAGCTAACGGAATCAACATAATGATACAGAATTTTATTAGAATGGTTCTAAAGCCGAGCATAGTTCTAAGACAATAAATGTGACAAAGAAAAACAACAAAGTTTATTTTACTTACAAAGCATTATTTTACTAAACCTAATGATAAATTGTACGAGTCATAAATCAAAAACAAACCTATAAGCTCAGTTTTTGTGATCCTGTTTACAGAAAAATGCTACCGAATCTGATATTCGGCAAAGACAAACATTGCATCTTAGCAACAAAAACATGTTGCAAATTTCTAACCTATCGTCAGCGGAATATCTCAACGGGCCATAGCTATCTTTAGAAGTATACTGTGGGTGTGTTATATTTCAATCATATTTTTTAACAGCACTCACCCATGAGTATGTACACTATCCAATATTACATTCATATACAATTTTTAAAGGGTGCATAAGTTTTCTTATTTGCTTCGAAACTGTCTGGATATGACATTTCCATATTAATTTCGTGTATGATAACTCCGCCATTATTAACCGTATCAACTTTATCCAGGGCAATGCAGCAGCAGTGTCTACTGCCCAACAGATTACATTTATTGGAAATGAATATAAAGTATATTGGTGGGCATATAATTAAATTTTCTATTTATATTTAGTATTTGTTACGATTAAAAACAAAAAAAAAATCTTTTGGCCATGATATGACTGTTGTCAATCCTTCTTCTGGCATCTATCATACTTAAATCCAGATAGGGTTATGAAAGATTTGGACAGTATCTTTTGCAAATATGATAAAGTCGGAGTTTTTGTTCAGTGAATTTGTATGTTTTTAGTATATAACAAAAATGCGCAGGTCCAAGCGTTCTGCTTTGTAGTTCACCGTAACACTTTTTTGTATACAGTCACTTCACTTTGATATGCATTGACTCGTACTTGCTATTTATAGTGCTATAATATATGCTAGTCATAGACGATTCTCAAACTACCTGCTCACTTGAAATATGACAAAAGAATCGGAATCTATACTAAGTCAAATGCTTTCTATAGATCCAAAAATACAACAACACCCTTTTTGATCCTCAATATATTTGTTAATTAAAATTGATAGGTACTGGTTGCTCGAATTATATTTATTTTTATGAACCTCTTGTACACTACCCTATTCATGACTTTAGAGAGAGTTGGTAAGAAAGAAATCGGAAAATAAACCACAGTCAATTTTTTCCCATACTAAAATCCGGCACACCTCGTCCAGCTCTGATATAAGATCATTACTAAGGAGGCCTAAAGCGCACTGCGCCATACCGTTTCCGTTCTAATTGAGTGTGGAAATTTTATTTTTACCTGTATAATACTAGTTTTTCCCACGGCTGGAGCTCCCAGTAACACCACTTTGATAAGGTCTAGACCATCAGGACTTGGCTCCACACTAGGAGCCCCGCTTACCGTCAGGGTACCCCCACCTCGCTCCAAGTAATCCAAGTCCAAATCTGAAACAAAGACACGGATAGATTATTTGATGACAATTGGAAAAAATAAACAATAAATTTGTTACTGACTTTAAAATAAACTACAACTCCTCATCAGAGTAAAAAAATCCAATCGTTTTTTGAACTGCATGCTTTTTTACAATTTATATTGCAAAGAGTTTTGAGTTGTTTTCATCTAGTAGTAATCATTTCACGACGCTAAATTCATAATTTTGACGACCCCATAGCCCAGTTGGTAGTGACCCTGCCTACCTAGCGAAGGGTCCTGGTTTTGTAACCTGGTCGGAGCCGACATTTATATGACAGATAAATGTTTGTTTTCGGGTCATGGGTGTTTGTGATGTCATATTTGTGTATGTCCATGCCACTCGCAACACAGGGAAGCCTAGTGCGAGGCTGTGAATGTGTAAACGTTAAAATGATGAAAGCAATAACAGCGTTGCTTAATGAGTAGGATTTAAGAATAGTCGACAGAGACTGTTTATTAGTGCCTTGGGCAGAAGTGGCGTTTACAGTCAGATACATAATAGTGTTTATAACGTACGCATATTTACATTAAAAATAAAAACTTAAAAAAAATTAACCGAATTCAAAAAGTATAAGCGTTTAAATTTAATTAAATAATATATTATTCTACCTATGTGCTACATTAGGAAAAGGTTTGTTGTGGTTTCGGGCTTGGTAATGACTTCTAACACTTGACTACGCTTTATGAATGAATACGTTATATGAATATTTAGATGATGCAAAAAAATTTTTTTAATATTTTTCACAAATTTTATTTTGGTCTTTAAACAAAAAATTATTAAAAGTTATGGTTTCAAAGCTACTAAAACTGCATTGAAAGCCGTAATACCTTCATCAAAACTGGTTAATTTAATCTGAGAATATAGCAATCTATAAAAAGAAGCTGTAAATTACGAATCTTACGGTTTTAATATCAAAAAAACAAAGGTGAAAAGTCACACAATAAAGTACAAAGAAATGATTCAATGTCTCTTCGTTGCTGGAAAGCTGCCAAAGACTAATTGGAGCGAGACACCTAGCGCTATCGGGATATCAGCTCTGGAATTGCATTTCTCTATAAATAGGCATATCATAACTGCAGTTACACTGTTTTGAGTGAATATAAAATGATTTATATTTTTTCCTGATACCGTTAAAAGTTATTAATACTAATTATAAAAAAGGGCGAAACTGAACATTATATTATGAAAAATTTAATGTATCCGTAAGTAGGCTTTGTAATTATGATTAAATATATCAGTTGAGATATAATTTGGGGTTCTTGTCTGACTGCATGTTATTGTTATCACGGAAAAACCGTTGATAAAATTAAGAAGTCTACATATGCAGTATTTTGTTGTCCTATTTCGTAAGAAGAGAAATATTTATTTTTGCTAAATAGGAGTTAAAATTCGTTACAGTTGATACGTTAAGATTTTAGTAAATGATATTGTGAGTGCTTTCAAATAATTAAATGGTTTCCATTTCTCAGAACTAGAATAAATAACCCGTTAATGGATGAACCGGGGTAAACATTAAATTATAAGAAGATCATTTACATTACGGTAAATTATTACACGAAACAATTGTACCAATTACAATTAGTAACAATTTGTTTCGTTTGTGGACATGATTTGTTAACATAAGGATTATGTTTCCCGAGTAAAAGCCGTAACTCATTTTTTATAAGTTGGAATGTTATTTAGGTTCTTTTATCTTCTATGATCATTGTTTACAATTTTTTAAGTTCTGTTCCATGACGACATTTGCGTGCGTGTACAATTTACTCATTATGCATTAATTTTCGATTTCTTTTAAAATTACGAATAACATATAAAATGGTGTACCTAATAGGTATAAATGTTATTTGTCCCTGTAGCTTGGGACTAGAATACGAGCTACGGTATCCCCTGCCTGTCGTAAGAGGCGACTAAAAGGAGGCTTTCGGGTTTGCGGGCGGCAAGAGTGGGAGCTCGAGCCGTCCACCGTGCGTCTCCGGGATGGACGGCGACATGTTGTAGGCCGCATGTCGTCGTCAACAGCTGAAGGTGCGGGATGAGCCAAAGCTCTCCCTGCAGAGCCCGACAGGGGCACCGCGCTAAGAGGACTCCGGTTGCGTTCCTTTGGAGATCCCGGGGTCCTCTATTTAGCGCCGCAAGAGGCCACCGGGGGGGTTTTAGTGCGGTAAGAATCCCACATAACCCGGTTGCCGCTCCCACGGCACCGGGTACCTTTTGAAGGTTTCCCCCTCGAAAACAAAAAAAAGGTCTAAATGTAAATGTATATATGTATGTATAATAATGTATATTATTATATGTAAATAATAATATAGCATTTTTGACATTTCCTAGGATTTATTTTCTGCTATACTGGCTAGATTTCACCAAGGCTACACAGTTAATTTGTCCATTATTTTCATATATATAATTGAAATATAATAATTACTACTATAATAAAATATGAAGAAAATCCTTTAAAGTCGCAAGCTATTATAATCGAATCCTCTAGGATTCATGGCAAAATAGAACATATGCAGCTTTTGCCCATAAACTTCGACAGTATTGATACCCTATGAAACTAAAGTTAAAAACCTAGGTATAATATTGGAAAGAGTTTTCTCTTGAACACCGCAATTACACGAAGTGATTCGTAAAGTAGTTGCTGCTATGGGGTCACTTCTTAGATTGTAATACTTTCTACCCATACTATGCCTTTTCCAATACTAGACTATGTTAATAATAGGTCTTTACCTATGAAATTGCCGTTCTGCTATACTGGCCATTTCAAATCAAAATAGTTTTTTTTGGCTGATAATTCTAATTTCAAATTGATTTTATCTTTCAAACATGGAATTCTTTTTTCTTAAATCGTCATTTGTTTAATAGTTAGTGTTTTGTTTTCAACGCATTCGAACATTTTTCGTCATCATGGATACGTTAAAAATTCGAGTAATTATGGAGTATGAGTACCGTCGTGGCAGCAAAGCGGCACAAGCAGCACGCAACATCAACGACGTTTTCGGAGCGAACACTACAAACGAACGCACCACCCGTTATTGGTTTGCCCGCTTCCGTTCTGGAAATTTTGACCTGAAAAATGAACCCCGTGGTCGTCCGAAAACTTTAGTCGACAATGACGAATTAAAGACGATTGTGGAAGCTGATGAAACTCAATCTACGGCTGAATTAGCAGCAGCTTTCGACAATAGAATCAAAACAATATTGGTCCATTTGCGTCAAATTGGCAAGGTAAAAAAGCTTGACAAATGGGTATCCCACGAACGTAATGATCGCCAGCGTGAAGTATGCGTCGAGACGTGCCTTGCACTGCTCAACAGGCATACAAATGAAGGAATTCTGGACCGCATTGTTACTTGTGACGAGAAATGGATCCTGTTCGACAATCGTAAACGCTCAGCAAGTTGGTTGGACCCTGGTTTAGCACCCAAACAATGCCCTAAACGAAAACTTACTCCTAGAAAAGTGATGGTCACTGTTTGGTGGTCTAAGGCGGGTGTAATTGATCACAGCTTCTTAACAAACGGGACGAGCATTACTGCAGATATGTATTGTGAAGAAGTGAACACAATGATGGCGAAGCTCGCACGCCTCCAACCAGCTTTGGGCAATCGTCTTTCAGCTCCATTGCTCCTGCACTACAACGCGCGACCTCATATTGCGCAGCAGACGGTCTCTAAGCTACAAGAGCTAGGGTTGGAAGTTCTCTGTCATCCGCCGTAATCACCAGACCTTGCGCCTACAGACTTCTACTTTTTCCAGAATTTGGATAACTTCTAGGCGGGAAAAAAATTCAATACCCGAGAGGCTGTACAAAATGCCTTTGAAGAATTTGTTGCCTCCCGTCCAGCTGATTTTTTCAAAAAGGGGATCAATAAGCTACCAATGCGTTGGCAAAGATGCATTGATTGCATGGGTGATTACTTTCATTAATAGAAATAAAAAATATAGAAAAAAAATACGCTTCATTTATTTCATGAAAAACGGCAATTTCATATTTGAAATCCATACAGAGGAACAACTAAATAAGCTTCAGCGTCGCCAGAATCTATACATCACATTCATATTTGAGGTCTGACCATATGACCATTTCCTAATTTTGTCCCAATCCTTCACCATCGCCCACCGGAAAACAAGAATATTTTCTTCTCTTTGCTGCTTACAGTTTAATCCCTCTATTCCGCTAAATCTTAAGAACGACTTCAGTACAAATATAGTGTACAGTAAAGAGATCGCTTTTAGCGATAACACCGTCCATTGTTGCCTTTTATGCTTCTTTTTTCTGTACATGTTTGCTTTTGCTGCACAATAAGGTATTTTGTATTGTTAATTCCTTAAAGACAATTTCTACTTTTGCGATTGTTTGATCACCGACAAAATGTGTTTGCCATTGTCAAATTTAAATCATCCGCAATTTTCTTTTCCCCTCAAAACATTTATTTATAAAAATAATTTGATAAAATCCATCTTCAAGGTGGTTAAATCAATTAAAAATCATGTACAACAAATTCCCTGCAAATTTTTTGAACGTATACAAATATTTTAATTAAAAACCCGACTTCAATGTAAAAAAAAGTGAATTGCTTGGTTTTACTTCCTATTTTTCACTAGTGGTATTTTCCCTTAAATTAAGTGAGATCAAACGGGAAGTATACCCATTCAGACATAAAGGGAATTTTTAAAATTGGTTAATAAATGACGTAGTTCTAAGGTAATAAAGTTAAAAAACTCCTTTTTTGAAGTCTGTTAACAATCGTTTATTTAATTATTTTTATTATATTTCCGAATGGTATCTCCATGTAAATATATAGACTCTATTTGAATTCGGTTACGTAAACAACATTATTCCATTTCTATTACAATTTTCAGATTCAGCCTTGTAATAAGAGCACTTCGTAATTCCTCTTTTGTGTGCCTTAATTACGTTATGAACGTAAGGGTACAAATTGCTAGTGAAATGTGTGAGTTAATTCTTATGCTCGTACGTAAATAAAATACGAACACTGTTTAGGAGTGACAGCCGGTGAATATTCTGCCTTATCGCACAAAGGGTTTGTAGGTAAAAATTTAAAAAGTATTATTGTAAGGTTTTGTGTATTGATGCAACATCCATTTGTAAAGTAATAAGTAGTTTTCTTGACTTTTCCAAAATATTTAAATTGGTTCTCAATTAAAATTGGTAAATATGAGGGATTATATACAAAATTTTAAAATAAGAAATTCTGAATATTACATTGAAATGATCTAACTCAATACTGGATACTACGACTGGGGCGATAGAAGTTTAATATCTGGTTTTACGACACAACAACTGCAACACACTCAAAGCATTACACAGTAGATTCTAATGGGTGTTATACTTAGTATTGGTGCAAACCAGGCAATTAAGGAAGGCATTTCAAGAACATCGATTAAAACCGAAATAGGCGGCAAACAGTCAGGTAACTAAATAAGCGATCAATACATTTTACGAGCCATATACGAAGTAATAGTCCCATTGGTAGTTTTATGCGACAGTTAAATGTTATTTGTTGTTTATTGTTATTATAGAGACCGAACACTGCGTAATAGTTGTCAAACTTCCACTATTATAAACATAAAAACGGAATCCAGGGTACACATCAATATGAATACTAAATTTTGCAGCATAATACCGGGTTATTACGAATGAATCATCGGGTTTTGATGTGTTACTACGTCAGAACATGGAAACGTATGTGTTTCCATGACAACGTGAACGAGAGGAATTATAGTTTCAGAGGAGAGAGAGAGAGAGAGTTTCAGAGGATTATTCCACCAACCCAACAAAGCATTCTGCGCTGGTATCGACAATTCAAAGAAACCGGTTATTTATGTAAAGGCAAAAGGTGAGACCGACCAAGCGTTACTGAAGAAACAGTGGACAGAATGAGAAAGAGTTTCATCCGTACCCATAAGCAATCAACAAAGCGCGCTAGCCGCGAACTTTTCATTCCACAGCCAACTGTGTGGAAAATTTTGAGCAAGCATTACGATTTAAGCTGCACCGTATGTGCCTGCTGCAGGCATTAAAGCCGGACGATTATGTCAAAAGAAACATGTTTTGTGAGAATATGCAAGAAGCCTGTGAGGACGACGACCTTTCCTCCAACGGATATGGGGCAAGAAAGGTACCAATGAAACTGTGAAACAAGAACAAAAATCAATGTTTTTGGTGCAGTTTCTCGTAACTCGTAAGGTGTGTATGGACTAAATCCATACTTAATTTCGGATCGTGTAGACTGTCTTAAAAAAACAATTCGATTTAGTTCCTGAAAGCACTCTCATCTTATTAAACGGGTTCTCGCTTTTCATAATAAAAGAAATATATGTGATATAATTTCGCGGAAATATTTATTGCGATGAGAGTAAAAGTATATTGAACTTGGCATCACGTTACGGAAATACCTTCTGCTAGAATATAGTTTCAGATGCAAAATATGAAGTAATAATTCTTCCGTTTATAAAACTTATGTTCTAGAATGAGTGGAACGGTGAAATAAGAGAGCGTTGAATGTTTGTTTCCTGTACGGTGAATCCGGGTTTAAATACGTAAAAGTAAACCTTTACACACTCAAACCCCCGCACTAGGATTCCCTGTGTTACGGATGGCATGGACATACAAAAACATGATATTACAAACACCCATGACCCGAGAACAAATATTTATCGGTCACATAAATGTCTGTCCCGACCGGGAATCGAACCCGGGACCCCTCGCTCGGCAGGCAGGGCCGCTACCAACTGGGCAATAAGGTCCTCAAAAGGGCTCTTCTTATTTTCAAAAATAGAACTTCAATTATCAAGAAACGATTTTCATTTGTTGATCATCCTCGCGATATCATTATCTTTATCGAAACTCAAACTGTGGGGATTAATGTCATAGTCTACTGTGATGTCGAAGTTGGCAGATTTCACACCTATGAGAACCTTATGTACAATTGTCAGGTATGCTGACATCACCACATTTTTTCTCCACCGAAGCCAGTGGAGTCGTTGGATGGATAAGGTTCGACCAGTTGGAGTGGCGCCTATTAGGGGAGACCTGTATCAAGCACTCGACTTCAAAGGCTGAGATAGATAGATAGAAGCCAGTGACAATTAATACCTTAATGCTTAAATAGCATTGAATTAGAAAAATCGCGATGTGAGATTATAAAAATAGTAATAAATATATTATTAACTGTATGCAGCAACTATTACCTACACGGGGAACTAGATAATTATGAACTCATTTTCTAAAGCTTTCTAGATGGAAATTATAACCCAAGTCATTAGTGCCTTCATTACGTTTCCACTTTGTTAAACGCAGGAATCCAGGCGCCATATGAATCACTTTGTTTTTACTTTAACAGCTCTTAATTAAAAGGTAAAAATTAAAAGTTTAATTACAATACAAATTCGGAAGTATGGTAAGTTTCACCGCCAAGTCAAACCTATAATAACGTGCTTTTCTGGAAATATTCCTTTTTCTTTGAACTGGAATATATTTAAAATGAGAAAATTATACTTTTCAAATTACATACAATTCATTAGAAAGTTAAGATGACATTAACATCATTATGCTAAATAGCTGAGCTGATCGTATAATGGTACTGTAATTTCAGTTGTGAATATAAAATATTTTTGAAATTCTTTGAACGCAAACTATATTAATTTGATATTCAGTTACGAATAATTAAAATGCAAGTGGCACTGTTCCTAAACCTAGGGAGTCGAGATTTATCACATGGACAGTTTTTTAGATTAACGAGCATCCTTGATCTGAAATAAGCTATTAGAGATTATTGAAATGCCAATTTATTAAAAATGATTCAATGTATTTTGTGAAAGAATAAAAAGATAAAAGACTTGAATCGCTGATGTTGGACCGTTACAGATCATTTATTTTTTTACATGTATGGAATATTTCGATGTGGTAAAAAATATTTATTGTTATGAGTCAAAGTTCACATCATATGTAAAAATTGAAAATCTGAAGTACCTGATGAAGAAAAATGAGAGCATAGTTTAACTACTGGAGATAATGTAATGATACCATTACAATAATGATTGACTGCGAATGGCATTTTTTGTAGTTATAAGAGATTATTCGGACTGGAAGTACGGTATAAGTAAATATATTTTGATGTCATAGGTTTTTTACAACCTACACCAAAACACATAGTAAGGTACGTGTGAATAGAAGTGATATCTATATTAATAATAAAATTCTAACTGATCGATTTTTGTACATGAACGATATATGAGAAAAAATGTTATCGAGGGGCTTTATTAACGCGACAGAACCTAAAACAATAGTTTGGAAACCCAATGGATTCCTAAAAATAAAATGGATTTATTAAATGTAAAATAATTCAGATTCTTGAGTCAAAATAATTACTTTTCATTAATTCACATCTGAGACTTGGCTTTTTATAAGATTTCACTGCTATGTATTTTCAATTGGCTTATGTTTAATAAGGTTTTTATTAAGATACTAGCAAACGCCCTCGCTTCGCTTCGGAAAAACTACCTTACGTTTAAAGATGATAGCATGTGCATTTACATGGGATTTTCTCGTTCTGTTAATTAGAAATACATATATTAATTTATAACTTTTTTATTTATGGACGGATTGCAATGAAATAAACTTTCGACACCCTCACTTAAGTATTAAGTGACGCTTACTGTAATACATTAGTGAAAACCAGAACGAAATCGGTTAAGCCGTTTCTGAAAATAGCGGGTACAAACGCACAGACAAACAGACTAAAATTCTAACAACTATTGTTTTGAGTTTTATTGCGTTAATAAATGCCCCTAATAATATTTTTTCTCACATATCTTTCATGTACAGAAATCGATCAGTTAGAATATTATTATTAGTATAGATGACAAATTATACACTGTTCAGTCTGATACATCAATGCTATAAGAATTCCGTTTCTCATTTTATGTGCGGAACTTTATAATCATAGTTTTGATGAATAACATTTAAAGATCCGTTGTACAGGTGACAATTTTTTTTACATAAAGTAAGTAATAAATAATACACAGTATAATACACAGCAAAAAATAATAATTATAAGATTATGGTGCCTTAGAACCTTTAGCGTTAATGATGCTAAATTAAGTTAAAATCTTCAAATCTACATCAATTATTCCAGGTGTGGCGTTATCATATATTCATATGTATAAATATACCGTTTTATAATTCTATGACAATGTAATAACTAAACCTGTTTGAACATTTATTTTTCTATCTGACTGTCCGGTCTGACAGAAAACCAAATTCTAATTCTTATTTTAGGGGGTAACTTACTAAACAAACAAAAGTTTGATCAAGAGTGTTCACTATGACCGATAAAAATATATCTCTTAACCCATAGTCTACACAAACACATGTTTGAAAAAGTCCTAAAATTGAAATTGAATTAAATACTTTGATACTATACGTCTAAGTCTCTAACCTAAGCGAGTTCAATTGACAATTGAACAGTATTGATATAAAGGAAAATTCTTTTGAAGATACGGGTAGGTTATGTACTCGCGCCTACGTTCCGCATTTGGAAAGCGACCTTATTACATTTCGAATATTCCGAGTGAAGGCACAGGCGCCTCTCTTATGTAATACCCTATGGAGTCATCTTGGAAAGCTTTTGAGTTGTCACTGTAACCTTTCTCGTAGGGCAAACTATGTAGTTTGCGGAAAACTAGCGTAATTCTAGAATCGTAAAGATCCGACCTCTAAGCCTTATTCTGACCGCTAGCGATCACGTACCAACGGGATTAATGGAAGTATATACCACCCTGACACCTTCATCATTAAGTGTATTTCACTGTTTAAAAAACCTTGGTTACCGTCTAAGATATAATTGCGGAGACATACTTCCTCTATGTTAATAGCCGATAACAAAAACTACTGGGCCATTGATGAAGTGGCATCACTGGCGCGTTGGCCACTAGAAAAAATCGCTTTTTACTTTAATTAGCATTCTTGTTTATGCCGTAATACCATTTGTGAATTTAACCCATTAATGTGGGTTTAATTAATAATAATTCGTTTTATTGTCAGCCCTTCTGTGTTAGACTTAATTAAAATGTAGAGTTTATATATATGTAATTTATATTCAATTGTCGACATGCCCATATTAGAAGGTTTTAATGTTTATTTTTAATGAAGTATTAAAAAGTTCGCTGTGCTTATTTGTAATTAGATTTTTTGTAATTAGATTTGTAATTAGATTTACATGTCACTGAACTAAGGCGTAGATTGTTAATAGTTTGCACTAATTTTAATCTATAAATAAGCCCATTAATAACAAATGAATTAAATACTTTACAGTATGGGCATCGAAACTCTGAATAGTAAATTGACATTTAATCCTGGCGCATAAAGAGAGCTCTTTATATTTTCCTTGCTCGCTGTGCAATCTGCTGAACAATGAACGAGGAAATGACGGCAGGTACGATCTGTTGGAAGACATTTTGAATTTGAAATTTAAATTAATTATTTGTATACGCGTAATCGGCTATGGAGGTAGGGTCCTTTGTCAATGTGGCTAGCTACTACTACTAGAAGCAAAATGGCAGCCAGTTAGAAAAGCGAGGTCCCCGTTTTCTTTTTGGCCGGGAATGCAACAGTCTCACCTTTTGGGACGTTCATAGGCAGGGGTAACCACGTTGTCTGCTCATTTGTTGATTATTGACATAAAAAAACTTACCCATAATCTTGTTTTGCTTAGTACAATTCCCGCGTGCATTGTCATGATCGTCATCTTGGCTTTCTCTTGACGTGTTTTCAAGTCTATTCATTTCTAATTACCACTTACACATATACTTAACACAATCTTATTTCCATACATCCTTATATACATTAACTAAGACATACATGTTTGTAGTAATCTCGAAACAATCAATTTTGTTTTAGGTAGATATTTTTGTTGAATATTTCAACGATTTTAATTATCTCAATGTAACATTCATCTAATAATGTAATTATCAACTGTAAACAAATTTATTTGCACTTAAAACTATAAATATCCCGTTTTCAATTAAATAAACGTAACGAAGACGATTTTATTTATTTATTAACTCATAAAATTGTAATTAAATCGATTTAATTACAATTTTTTTTTTCAAATTTATAGAGTAGTCGTAAATTTGGCGGCAAACGTACGCACAACCGAAGCGTGCTCGCGCCGTTAGTGCCAGAGATTCACTGAAGCTTTGTCGAGTATTGGCTGAAATACAAGGAACAAATAAACACCTATCCCTGTTTCTATCCTATCAAACCCTTGGGATCAAGTAAATAAATATGAAATTCGAATATGCAGGACGTGTTAGTTCACAATGAGGTTAGCATGTTAATAAGTTATGTTGGAATAAGCGAGTTTAGTTTTGAGTTTACAGGTTTCTTCGAAAAGAATAATATAAAACTTACTGTGTTTTATTACTTTTGAACAAATTCAGGACAAGTTAACTGTTACTTAACAAATCCTTTTAATGTTGGAATAGATATTGTATGTAATAAAACATAATTTTTTTTTTATCTCATTATTGTTTCTGGAAAATTGACCACCTATTTAAATCGTCCAAGTTGAGGCCGGTGTGTCACAAATCGTGCCTTATTTGGTGTGTGGTGCGTGGTTGCAATTTAAGAACCTTTCCACGATCCTCAGAGCTTTGTAACCAGAACCGTGTTATAGCCTACTAATTCTACGATTTGGCTGTAAACTTAGAGTCTACAGACTCGATCTATTAGAAAACTACGGCAAGCAAGCTTACTACTTAGTACATTGCGCGACTTTGACCTAATTGAAAGCATTGGATGAACATGTGGATAAATAAACATGTATTCATTTACATCCCGCCCATACAGTTGAAAAGTTTTGTGTCATCTGGACTAATTAAAGGACTGGAATAAGTGTTTAGTTGCGTCGGTGTTTCTGTCCGAATTAATGTGGGCTTTTGAAAGAAAAAGTGAATAAGCTGTTACAGACCTGACTTTACCAACCCAGGCCATGTTTCCACTTACCAGTAGGTGATACATACGACATACAGACGGTAGAATGAAATTTTAATGATATCATTTTTACCACTTGTCTAAACCTACAAGCATGCTTTCTATTGACATGTGTAACAACATTACCTTCCCAATCGAACCTTACTTGCTTAGGTTTTGAAACACCTTCATAAAATAACAGCAAATTTGTAGTCGCTTTTCTTACTGCTACAAGCTATCGTCCCGTGTAATCCCCTTGCTTGGATCACTGCCAAATTTAATGCAACGAAATCTACTTTCTATCTCAGCACTTTCTACAATACTTATAAATAACACGGTTCTATCTGCGAAGAGTATCAAAATAAGTTTTTATAAAACCTTTTAAACTTCACTGGATACTGTGTTAAGTAATTTACGGCTAAAGTTTCGCTATAAATTTATTCTTGCGCATTCGCTACTTTTACTTCGATGTGAAAATATCGTTTGAATAATAAGACATGTTTATTTCTGCCATTTTAATTGAATTTCACGAAACCTCGTTAACAGTCGAAGCACTTGTAGGGTAAGGGTTATAAGTGATATACGAAGTGGACCATCATCGTGAGTGATGTTGTATTCAATGATCGATGACGGCAAAGTTTCAAGAGCATCTGCACTCTGGAGGACACGTCAAAATTACGGTTTTCAATTTACTGTATTCAGTGTCGTGAAAAGTTTTGGCACTGCCTTGATATTCATTTCCACGCTAATGGGCTCTTTGGTTGACTGGGAAATACCAATGAATCTGAAATTTGACGTTGTTTGAAACAACTAACTTTACGGGAAAGGGTAGAATGGACTACAAATATATTACAGATTCCGAATTAACCATGTATAAACTACATTCCAATATTAAACATCTTCAAAATATTGTAGTAAAATTTACATTCTAAAACGGAAACAATATGTTTTGAAACAAATATCTGAGATTTCTACAAATTTTGTTTTCCTTTGATCGGAATTAATTTCTACAAATTCTGTGGAACCAGCTTTTAGTTTTTTACAATTATTCACAAAGAGCGCGACGTTTCTTGATCGTTCAAACAAAAATTACCAAAATAGAACACTAACTAATAGCTAACTCACTTGTGTTTATTGAATTAATTGTTGAATTAAGCCTTAATTTAAATACAATTTTGAATAATCCATCCGTCAATAACTACTCTATTCATATACGCATGAAGAGATAAATTAATTATACATAGTTTATATTAATAATACACAGTACTTTCATCATAAAATACGCAATAACTTTTAATTTAGAGTTTTTAATTGTTTTGATATTTTATTGTAGAACTATAAGCATAATTACAAAACAAAAGAAATACAAAAAACTCCATTAATATTCGATGAAAAAAAAAAACAATAACGATTAGATTGTTATGAGCAGAAATACAGAACTTAGGAACCAGATTAAAGGCAATATTTTGATGAAATTTCATGGAGCTTGATTTAATATCAATATAAATAAGTTGTTATAAGGCCTTATTTATTTTTATTTATTTTATTTTAAATTGCACATTACACATATTATCGTATAGGTACATACATACATAATAAAATGTGACACCCTGAAAGCTAGAGAGCGCGGTCAATAACAATTTTGTTCAGTAAACTATATAACAAATCAATAACAGTATATCTAAATTATATCAATTAGTTTATTATACAATTTAAATTATTATTATTATTTTTTATTTATTCTATTATTGTGGAAAGAGATGAAAAAGCCGACGTCAAAGATGATTACAGCATTAAAGATGCCCGTGTCCAAAAAATAATAATGACAACAATTGATAAAAAACATTTAGGCCTGCCTAATCATGAGCTTGTACATGTGCCAAGGAAATGTTTAATAAATTATGCACAATTTTTAAAAAGAGCAATGCACAGCAGAAGTGCTCCTTACTACAAGAATTTTTCTCATACCAATACAATAAGGATAAAGATGTTACTTGCCACATTAGCACGCTGGAGAATATACATAGCTTTCCAGCTTAATACTCTTGGAGAATAAAATTTAAATTAATTGTTTAATCTGATATTATTAATAAATATAAATTGTCAAATTCTCATCATAATTATAAAATTAAAGTCAACTCATTACATTACTTACTTCTAAGTCATACATCATAAATAAGACATGAAACTACTCATTTTGTCTATTAGAAGTCCCTATCCTCTATAAATTCTTTAAGATAATACTATGATTTTTTTGTGAGTATTGATTTTAACTTATTCTTAAATTTATTGTCAGATTCTTCAAATTTTATGGTTTTAGGTAGTTTGTTATGAACTTGGAGACATTTATATTACGGACTATTTTGAAATATGCTTAATCGGGATGACGGGATTACCAGATTATTATTTCGTCTGTTGCTTTCAACTGATTGAAATAAATGAGGATTCTGCATTACGAACATCGCTAGTTCGAAAATACAAATCGACGGAAGGGTGAAAATATTCTGTTTTGCAAAGTACTGTCTACACGATTCTCTTGGTTTTATATTGTACATAATGCGGAGGATTTTTTTCTGTTTAATGAGTAAGTTAAACATATCGGTACTGTGTGCCTACATTAGTACACCGTATCGTAACCAAGCATATGCGTATGCATAGTAAGCAGCCGAGGCGAAATGTATATTTGTGTTTTTTTTTGAGCAAAGTCAGTGCGTATATGAATTTGGACAACTTGGACGTACTCGTAACTTCCTCAATATGCTTTTTCCAGTTTAGGTGTGTATCAAGCGTAATACCACCTATTAATTTGAATGTATGTACCTCATCAATATTTAATTTAATTCGTATTTGAGTCAAGTTAAGTAAGTTTTCATTGTGAGTTTTAAATTGTATTATTTTAGTTTTGTTCTCATTAACAATTAGATAATGATGCTTGAGCCATTTTGTTGCTACGGTAAATGTATTTATTGTTTTATCAATATTATTTTCGTCAAGTTCGTTACATTTTAAAAGGAAGGATATATCGTCAGCGAACAATACACAATGGGTATTTAATATTTTGGGCAAATCGTTGATGTACACGAGTAATAACAAGCAACCTATCACACTTCCCTGGGGGATAGAACAATTAATTGTTTTCAGGTTAGAGCATGGTGTACTTAGCTCAACAGTTCTTTCGTCTAGATAATCTATCTGTACAGGTTGTTTACGATCTGTGAGATAGGACTTGATCCATTTGTGTGCATTGCCGCGAATGCCAACTCCATACAATTTGTCCAAAAGAACTTACACCGCCAACATCTTTTATTCAGTTGACATAAATTGCATCCTCAGATATATATATTATGCCACCTCCAGTATTTGATCCAATAGTTGAAGAACGAGAAAATTATGAAAAAAAAAAATCAGGAATCCGAATTTTGAGGAATCAAATTATAATGATCCTCCCTGACCCGTGGTGCGCTTTGCTCAGCAACGGACGAAGCAATGGTTTCAAACCCGTGTTAGAGGTTGCTAGACATGTCTAGAGGTCATGACGTGGCAACACTCATGCATCGTTACCACGGTTATCTTGAAAAAAACTTATTTTCAGCAGGTTTCACTTGACAACAACTCGAATCGGATTTACTTCGTGCATAATCGCTCTTGTTAATCCCTTTTTAAATGCTTTTATTTCTGTTCCAATTTTTACCTCTGTAAAAACCTCATTATCAAAAAAAGGTACTCGTATGCTGTGTGTGTGTGTGTCGTGCGAAGATGATTTGCGACGTGGGACTCATCAGATTCGCACCCAAAACTTATTTTATGACATATATACATGCCAAAGTTTTTGACACGCCTACTATTTGGTAGTCTGGGGAATACTGTGGTAATAACCCAGTTTTCGTAACTTCGAAATGTTTGAAAGTTATTTGCCATAACACCATGGCAAATGGTACACACTGTTTTGTTGTTGACAATATCAAGTTTCAATGTTGTTTGGAATCACTTGATGTATTTTTGAAGAGCATTTTATTACTCACCAAACAAGTTTGAAACTTATCTCGTAATCTAAGCTATGTTCAATTAAGTTCTTCTAAGGACTCTGTTAGGAATGTGTTGTAATCATAAAACAAGGGTAACACGAGTAAAAGAGATGTTTATGGCACTAGTAATATTTGACAAACGAGAAGATATGCCACGTGACGTTGAATGGTCCTAACTGGCCTTACACATCTACAATACCACGGGCGTTGCTGATGAGAACATTTTTAAAATTATTTTGCAGGAAGTTAGCTTACTTAGGTGAATAAAAAACTTCACCACCATTTATGAACACAACTGAGAAAAAGTTGAATTATATAGATCCAACAATTTCCAAAAGGAATGACATTCCATGCTTTAATTCAGTCTTAGTTTAGGTAGTTTGATAAATTAATATGTTTACATTGAAACTGCAAAGATTGCTATCCTAATAAAGAACACTTGGCCACGATCCAATACAATTCCTATGGGAAAGTACCTGATACATTTATTTGGATATTTCTTAAGAAAAACAGAGAGGTGTTAAGTAGTAATTGAATCTTCTCGGACTCCAAATCTATGAATAAAATTGATACAATAAACGATAACAGATATAATTACAATGCGTACCGTACGTGTAATTAATTAATTATGATTTATTAATCTCGTATATAATGAGTTAATTAATCGTAATTAGTTAATCTTGTGTTTATAAATATACCCTTGACGCATGGAGGGTAAATCTGAAAAACGTAGTGAACGCTGAATCTTGTTCTTTTTGCGAGAACATGCACTTAGGCTTCTATGAACGTTAACCTTTCGAGTAAAAATCATAAGTCATACACACACACACACACACAAGTTACACAACAAGTTAATGTATACGAAAGTCCTGTCTTTGATTTCTAAAGAAAATCATACAATAATATCCCACGTGATGGTAACTGATGATGTAGTCTTAGTTGGTAAAGCGCATTAACTTAGAAAAACCCTATTCAATTTTCTTTTGAAGTCATTCACTCTGTAATGGGATAAAAACACCGATTTGGGCAGACCATTCGAAACATTCACAATGCGTATTACAAATGATAAAGCAAAACGAGTCACCCGTACCGAAGGGATGTTTACGACGAAAGGATGGATAGACGTCGTGTGTCGAGTCATTAGGTAGTGGAAAGGGGATGGGGGAATCAGGTCGTGTAACTCCTGCACACACTCTTCAAAATGTATCCTATAGAATGTCGAGAGGCTGGCTACTCTGCGCCTGTGCTCGAGGCTCTGAAGGTTAGTCTCTATCCGTGAAACCTTGAATGGATATAAAATGAATTCGTATTTTATCATCCACGACAAATTGTATTTACTTGTTTGATTAAAATATTCTGTTTCACGAAAGTTAGTAGACTACGAACTGTTCAACGTACACTGCAGGTATTTTAAATTTCAGTTAAAATTCCGTTTTGTAAGAGCCACGGAATACAGAACTAGTTTCTGCAGTAAACAGTTTTTTTATCAAAACTGATTTAAATTTAGACTGAAAACATATTTTTAAATATAATACTGTGAATACTATGCAAAGGTGACAAATAAGTTTCTTTCAATGGAAATTTCATATGGAAATTACCGAATGGACATTAAGTCCAACTGGTGTATAGTAGCTATTAAAACCCATAGTCATAAATACTTAAACACTCAACCTACTTCACGCAATATTCCCTGATATAGAACACATCATAACGGCCGTTCCCAGCCCTACACGTTACTTGAAGCTATTTGTTTCACGACCGAATCAATCTGGTGTTCAAAACTTTATTGTATTAATGGGTGGGAGGAACTATGTGGTTTTTAAACTCATTACCCATCCACTGCAGGGAATAGTTTTGTAAAATAACTCTGCTATGATATAATATCTCAGGGCAAGGTTGGAGTCGGTCGAAGAAGAATAAGAAATACATACGGGTACAGTTGTATAGACCTTTTTATTATCATACTTTAATACGCAACCCGAGTTTGATGATAATCGTACATAAAAATCTGAATTTGAGATTTTATGACAGATTTTTTTTTAATGTAAGGTTAAAATAATTTTTAAAATTGATAAGTAAATACCAGTACGTCTGCACAAGGTTATCAAACGACGTAAGTAAGCCGTTTAAAATGGATGTAATTTTTTGTTTGTATACATAGTTAACGACGATTTAGAAGTTTAAAATACACAATGTCTCCGGTTCGAATTCTGTGCTCTCTCCTACTTGTAACACTTATTATACTAGATATAACTCCTATATATACTCATATACTAGAAACTTATAACTACTTTAATCAATGAAGAATAAAAGAATGAAGAAAATTGCACACTCGAGATTTCTTCTTCATCTTCTTAAAGATATTCGCTAGTCAAGTTTACTAATTTGTCAAACATATATTTTTAGTACAGATATGGATATTTTACAGGTACTTAGCATATATATGTTGTATGAGGAGATCTCGACCTAATTTCCCGAATCGTGGCCACAGTTTACCATATCTATTGTGAATACCAACATCATACTTGCAACGTGTGCAATTTACGAAAACTTAAATCTTATTGTAATTCAATATATATTATGAATTGTGATATGAAATAAAATATTATTAATTCATAAACAACTTAGAATTTAATTATAATTTGATGATGTTATTTTGAATAAACAATTTTGGGAAATACAATTTTCCACGCTCAGAAACTTTAGTGTCCCATAATCCTTGCGGGTTTCAATGTTGAACAACTCTTCATCATTGGTTTGTCGGCTGAGCCTTACCAATATGTGCCAACTTCCCATTATCATAAATAAGATAACAGAAACAAACTTCCACGCTTGACATTGACGAACCAAGTCATGAAACTCACATAAAAAGTCGTATATATTAGTTGGCGGTGTAAAGGATTCTAATGATTCCTGAATCCAAGCCAATCCTGTCTGTTTTTGGTACACTTTGGTAACTTTGGTATCCGGGATCTGTATTATCTACTTAATCACACAAAAATCATAACTCACAGCTGCTCCACGGAATCTACTTTATACTTACCAGGAGAAAATATAACACCATACGCTGTTCAGGTATCACGATCGCCAAGTATGGATTAATATATCTTCAAGACCACTGGGAAACTCAGATATAAAGGTTTCACCATGACGTTTTTCTTTACTGAAGCATGCGTTTATTATTTTTAATAAGCAAACAACTTAGATAAATTGGAGCTCTCATGTGGACAACCGAAGATAAAGGTTTTAGGCTGTCATTCAATCGTAGTTAATGGAATTAGTTGAACAAGACGGACATGGCGAGGTGATACAGATCATCCATCCAACTTAGAATTACCAACCAGCTTCAGAGCTCCGACATATTTTAAACACTATTGTACTTCAGGGACCATGTTAATCAATTGAATGTATTTGTTATCGTCAGGCAGCAGCCATTAAAGTAAGTCGACTTTTGGATCCATAACATCTTTCGACTCTTGGATTGTTCTCTAACACTTTAATCTATATGCACAAATCAATTTCCCTAATTACAAGGAGAGTTCAAATTTCTGTTATGCAAAACCCTTAAGCAATTTATCGATAATTCTTGTTCTAAGCTATAAAGTAAAAAGCCTCTTTAGATTTTAAAGTGAGAAGCACTTTCGCTCAAGCTAAAGTGGTCGCGCTATTTGCATGTTAAAAGGTTGTCTGTAAGCAAACATCTGATGCACAGTTGTGCTTTAAAGCTTATTCATGTTAAGCGAAGGCTTTGAACTGACTGAATGGGTTTTAGTAAACTGATGTAATACTTAATAATGTAAGTTTGGATTAGGTCATTCTTTACACCAAGTGTATTTGTATATGTATAAGTATTTACGTCATCACTGGAGGCTGGTCACTATAGCCCATGGCCATTGGTAACGAATAAAAAATACAACTATAATCCTGTTAAAAGTGGCCCAAAAATAAATAACACTCAAAAATGTTAAAGGTTAAGTCTGTTTTTGGTATTGATCTCATTGTTATATGGTTTCTAAGATTCCTTTTTTTATAGAAGCATATAGTTCTTTGTATTCTGAGATAACGTCTCAATCTTAATAAAAATATACATATAACAACATTTCAATTATGAAGTATGACGATAGACACTTAGACCTGTAGACATACGTAGGTTAGCTGTAGATTAAAATAATATATAGCATATTACTTTATAGGAACTCCTGCGAAGTAATGTCTGATTCTATTAAATAAAAAACAATATTTTTTACAGAATGCCATTTCAATTCTGTGGTATTTTTAACCGGTGGTATATATGTACATATGTATACAAATATGTAGGTACCTACCTAGCCAGATCAGATAAGGTTGTAAGCGTTACTTTTAAGTCTATGTGACTCAACATACTTTATCCCGAAACTTTATAGATTTATCAGATGTGATATATAAGGGTACAGTTAACTAGTATGAAATACGTCAAGCTTGCTTACAAATGAAATAGAACATGAATCTTTGTCTGTTTTCGGTACTATTTTTCAAGCAATTTATGTCAAATCCACTTTTTATTTGCAAAATCTCAAAACGAAAGTTAAATTATTATTGTAACCACTTAAATAAATTGAAAATTTCAAGGAAAAATTGTTACAATTTTTCGAAATAATATTAAAAAAAATTACATTATTGTAAACTCGAATAATTTTATATCGAATTATTATTTTTATGAATAACTTTTTGTGTAAATAGTCGTTATTGTGACATAAGACCTATTTCATTTCACTTCAAGAAGTGATTCTTTCCAAGTCGTTTTATTGAATTTTGTTTCGAATCATGTCAGTTCATTTTGATAATCAACGGATAAGCGAATGAGTATAAGCTTTAAATTGGAATCCCCAAGCATATACACAACTTACTTGATAATGATAACTTCAGTATTTTAACTTGTTCAGGACCCTTTAGATAGATCTTGAAATAGGGTTTTTTTTTGTAGTAAATAACACAAAAAAGCTTATGTCTTTTTCGTTGCTTATCGTTGAAAATTAAAATAAACTGGTTGGAAAATTAGGAACTGTAAATATAAAAAAATTACGCCTTCTTTTCAGAGGATGTCGTGTTCGAAGCTCTTTATGTACGGCCCGAAAAACATTAAATCTACAGTTCGACCTGATGTCCAACACATTAACAAAATTGTGTACCTAATATTATGGAAATTGTCAATAATCATTATTGCACAGACAGGATAACAATAAAGTTTTATTATTAGTATCGATTTATGGCAGACAAGGAAAACCTTATACAAATATATTTTTATATCTGGTTATGTTTTTCCTTTTTTAAAACAACAAATTAAATTTATTTTAATCAATAAATCTAACCTTATTGAAATTAATTTGTATTGTTTTTAGACTTCATTTAAAAATTATGTATTAATTCTCGGATTGATAGTCACGTAAACAGAACTTTTTTAAAACGTATATAAAAATATTTGTATTTCTATTGATATATTTTATTGCATTCTAAATCCAGCGCTTGTTTTGTCAATGTATAAGTTAAATTCAATGTGCACTTAATTTCTGAAATACGTAGGTACCTCAATAAGTTTTTAGAATAAAAATAACATTCAACATATAAGTTCTATTTACTTTACATCTTTTCAAAATTTTCATTCATACTCTTCTCGTTTTGAACTACTTTCAAAACACTTTGGCGAATCTTGTTCCGAGAGGTCAGAAATCATAGGCAGCGACGCCTTCTTCAGCGCTCTTAATAAACTTTCCTTTTATTTTTTAAGAAACTAAGTCAGGATTGTAGGACGGATGAGTTAGGGTTTCAACGTCAGAATCCTCAATAAACGCCTGTGTTCCCCTCATCCATCAGTCATTCCGTGAAGCTCAGCCTTTTGCCCTCACTTCACATTGAAAAGCTATGGACAATGCTACTGTGGTATACCATACCGAGTTAATTGATGTATAATTTCACAGCATTACCGTCTACAAATATCCGCACCGCAAATAAAAACTAACCACCACTTTTTTGCCTCGGTAACTGTACTTTTGAGAAGACCCATTTTGATTATCTTATAGGATCTCTGATAGGATAGGTGGATGTTTTGTCACTAATAATGGTCCCTGAAGTACGTTTTCAAAACACAAACTCATTTTACGGCAGCAATCCACGCGAGGCTATTTTCCGCTTTCAGAGAGCAAACGAGCCAGAAGTAAAGCCAAAGACAACAAAACTTCTTCAAGGTGTTGATGTAGAATGGTATGAACGCTCTTCGGATTTTTGCGTAAGTTCTACTCGATGTGATTGTAAGTGATTTATGGGTCTTCTTACACCGACATTTCAGTAAAACACACTGAAGTTACTGCTGTTTACAGGTCTTTGGTTCATTGATTATCTGTAAGGTGAACTTTGGCCCTTTTTTAAATTAGCACACTACCTAAAAATTGTCGCACAAGATGGAGCTCTTCTAAGGCTTACTGTTAAAAATGAAAATTTAATTGTTTGATTAAACTAAATAAAAAATCATAATAGCACGCAAATGTAAGCTTATGTAAGCTTAAGTTAGGTTAATCGTTTAAAACAAAAAATCTTGCAGCAAAATTGAACATTGTTTTTTTTTTCAATTGAGAAAATTAGATACTGAGTTCTTTTTTGAAAACAATTTTGCTTTCTAAAATTATATAACACGCATTAGTTTCATTTTCAAATTTCGAGAATCTGAAAACTTATTGAGCGACCTAAGTTATACCTTACCATGTGCTTTATCTCTTTCACGAGAGTTACTAGTAATGTCTGTGATAAAAAAAAACCTTCCAACCATAGAAGTACCACTTACTAGGCTTAATATAAGGCTGATAAGCGTACAAAAGCTGCACGTATGATAGTAATTGAGGCCATTTTCCTTTATCTCCGCGTTCCTTATAAGGTGGAAATAAAACGTGAGACGATAATACTCTCGCATTATCACGCTACTAACGACATTGTCACTGTACATAGGTAATGTTACTAAATTTGATCTTTAAATATATTTGAGACTGTAAATGTATTTTGGTGTGTAAAAGAGTACTTGCAAACTCTGAGTTCTCCTGGTTCTCCTGTTCGTAAAGCTCAGTGACAAAAATGGATGAGGAAACTTCAGAAAAGTGGCCCACAAGAAAATGAGATTAATATAGAGTATCAAAAGTAAAAGATTAATTTTAAGTTTTATTATTTTAACTATGATTTTGTTTTTGTTTATTTTTTAATTATTTTCGACGTGCACGTTCCCCGGAGAATTTTTTGCGATTATTTTTGTCTTATATTCTTTTTTCTTCCAGCAATACTCACGACTCTTTTCAGGCTCAGTTTTCGGTATACTTGCAAAGTTAATTTATTAGTGACATTAAAATATTCACACAAATAAAAATACACATAAATAATACAACACGCTTGTTTTTTACTGTAGCTTTGTAATACGCAGCATACACATACACATGATGTATTAACACACAAACTAATATATATGTACACGTAGAATGCACGGACTGGGCAAGTTTAGTACAAAATGGATATACCCCCTATACAAGGCGCATACACATGGACAATGCTTAGGAGGCAAATAGTAAGGACGCTACGAAGCATTGCACCAAGAGGAGACCGAGAATATAAAATATTGTGAGATGGTGTTCTCTCATTCTCTCGCCTGCTTAATTCTATACATTTATGTATTTGTTTCTTTATCGTGACGCATTTTCGTTTCATCGAGTTTCAAATCAAGATTCTAAGGAAGTTTCACTTTAAAAATCTAGACGGATTATCTTTTCAAACTCATGGGCGTATTACAAAGCAATCAGTAGAAGACAACATTTTCAAAATGTTAAATAATGTTGAGAATTATGAATGATGCAAATATAATCCTTTAAGTGTCTGGTAAATGGAGATTAGACTCTTCAACTTCTACTTCAAAATTGAGCACCATAAAGAAAGATGAATGATTTGAAATGAATTAGATTGTACGGTATGAAATGAAATGAAACGAAATGAAATGAAATCTATTCAATTGACAGTTCATTTTGAAAACTACTTTAAGAAATTTAAAATTAAAAAAAAATTGAAAATAATCAGCTCTTTGGTAAAAAGAAAAATACCAAATAATTTGTACAGTATGCTTGTGTATTTTTATATTAGCCTTGTAACATAATTTTTACGACTTTTATTTCGGCACAAAACCTTAGTCGAGTAGTTAAACTGAAATAATATATGATATATATAGGTCATTAAGTATATATCTACTACTTTACTCACTTTAAAGAGGATTAATAATAATAAAAAATTAATTTGGCCGAATCATTCATAAAATATTCTAAGGATATTTTATGTAGGTGGTATGGGCATAAAGATCTGAACATATTTTTTGGATTTTTTCTTTGCCTGTCGTTACAGAAATTACATTAAAACCATTTGGAACTTATGGGTTCCTGCCCTACCACTTCCATTAAAGCGCACTGTAGCAACTTAGTGGAGTAATACATATAAAGGTTTACTCAATTACGAGGTACACCGCACCATGCAGTAAGCCTCTAATAGTTAAAGCAATGTTCAAATATAATGTTACGTCACCATTATACTCGTATCGCTCTAATAGATATTATTATATTCATAGTGGTACTGTTACCAATGGAATTGATAAAGTTATATTAACCGGGGAACCAACTTAGTTCTGAACTCTGCAAACTGTGATGCTGTACACGTTAAAAGTTATTGGAAACTTGTCAATCAAGTAGAATCTAATTAATATAACTGAGACTTAATTGGTTTTCTGTCATCTCGCAATACCAAAAAGCTGACACAATCACAAAGCACAATCCTTACGTTTACAAATAGCACCCACATCAAAAAGAATTGCTACTATTTTTATGAGGTGTTTCGCAAATTCCATTTCCCCATTTTATCCGTTTAGGACCCGATTTTGGAATTTGATAAATTAAAAATAATTGTTTACTGCAATAGTTATAAAAAGTACTCAAGATTCAAGATTACTAGTAGACCAGCATAGTCCATTTTGTAGGATACAAAGTATCCTAAATGTTTTCTTTTACATATTATATGTCAATAATTAAAAACAAAGCATTATGTGGCGTGATTTCTTACAGTACAAGATATAAACATTGTGGGTTTTTTTGCTTTTCATATTGTTAGCAGTGAGAAATAGAGGCATTCAGACGAACCTAGCCTTTCTTATCACTTATCTCTGGCATCAACAAAGGCATGACGCGAATAATCTTTGTACCTGTCCCCCACAAGCATCACGGAGCCTTATGTAAGGATGTGTCTTATTAATATTAACATTTAATGTACATTTTTTATTTATCTTATGATTTTATAGAAGGAAGAAAGGGTTTAGCGATAAAAGAGGTCGCCGAAAGTAATTCTTACTGAATATTATAAATACTTTGTGATTTTAAACTTATATCATCGCGGATCACGTATCAAAAATCGTTCGCACCCCTTATATTCGTAGTTAAAATGAAAAAAAAAAACAACATAGATAATATCTATTTTATTAATGTTTCTGGTCAATTTTCGTATTTCTCCATAAACAACAACACGATGTCGGCCTTAAAAAGAAAAAGATTTCCGAGAGCCAATAATAAAATAAACATACTATACTTAGATGAATTAGACTAAAGTTAGATATGGAAAAATTTGAAAGAGAACGATGAATAAAACTAACCAATCAATGTTGAACATATACAATATATAAATATTAAAACACTATATAAATTGTTGTTTGAAAAATTGGTCGCATATGGATACCGGGTTTCGTTTAGATTTGACAATAACAATTTTTTTAGATATAGCTGAAATATGCCACTTAAATATCAAAGCGTCCTCAATTTTTTGTAAGTATCCCTCGTCTTCTTGTAACAACAAAGGAAACGCGTCTGGTATTATTATACCTGTCCATCACAGACTATATTGTTCCCAAATAAAGGCGACATCACAATGTTGAATTTTCATCACAAAAATTAAATTCGCAGTTTTCGTTTGTGCTGAAAATAAGAGTGTTATAACGATTATAACTTGTGTTAATAAATTCCAATAACTAGTGTAACATGCCACATCAAATCACATTTATTATTCTGGGAAGATTGATCAAAAGAATGCCCATGCTCTTCGATGTAAGATGCGATTATAGTTTAGATTCAAGTATAATAATAAAAAAATTAAACTATATTTCAATTTATATTTTCCAAAAATCACTCTATAGCGGGAGGGTCGTAACCATATAATCAAATTTCGTTGGAGCGTACGAAATCTATTCAACGATGTGGAAATAACTAACTTTAATATAAACTAACAAAAAGTGGTTTTCAATTTATTCCCTTAATAGCATTTGTGGTTTACGTAAAGTACAAGACTAAAAGCGTAATGAATTTGTGTGGGATGGCCTATACGACCGACAGAAATATTTTAACCGCCCGAGTCCCTTCGACTTAGGGTTATTTCTTCGATTAAGCCAGATAAATTTAATTTTTCTTTAGTTTTTTGCATATTATAATATTTATGTATATTTTTGATGAAAATAGGATTTGCGATTATAAATTTATAATTATCATTAGGGATTCATTTTTTTTCATGAAAATAGCACGATATTTTTGAGAACTAAATTTATAAGTTTTACAGGTATCGTATAGTAATTACACGATTACTAACATCATTTTAAATTTTTAAAATGTGAAAATTAAAAAATATATAAAAATTCACTTTCATAAATTATGTATGTATTTCCAAACATGCCGAAAGAAGTATAATTTCAAAAAATTTAATTTTTTAGGAAACAATATCGTCTTTTTCTAATGACAACAACTGGAGCCAACTATTGTACTTGTATTGTTTTTAATGTAAGAAATATTAGCGATACCACCGATTATTGTACGGTCCGTTTGATTTGACTGATATGATTCGATTTGATGTAATTTTTGTATATTTAATAAAGGGCTCTCTATCCTGCTATCTATAATTATTTAGTTAGCTGGTGGCTATTGTTCATTGACTCGAAAGTGAGAAGAAAAATTCTGTGCTAGTCGCAAAATCGTGCAACATGTATCAACTAGTTTATTCACACCTTGTGGGAGTCTTGAATCAATAAAAGCAAATATCCGTCAGGGCTGGCACAAAACAAATAAAAATAGATTGCTGGAGACAAAACACGCTAGAGGAACGTCCATTATTATTGACAAACGTCGTGGAGTTTGTTTTATTGCCGTAGAAGTAGCAAACGGGGAGGATGAAGGTTTTTTCTTCGTATTGGGAGCCGGGGGAGTTAAATTGGTGTTGACATAATTATATGACATGGCTCGCAAGGTTTATTGTGAAAACTCACCCTGGAAGGACTCTACGAGGTTAATTTACATAACACACTTTCATTACTAGGCGATTGTAGTAACGCCAAGCATTTGTAATATATAAATAATTTCGAATAATATTTGAAGTTCGGCACGATACAAATCAAGTGGCACTTGAATGTAAATAGTGACATCTCGGCATAATGTTCCCAAATTTGAATGAATTCTACCAATCTGAACATGATCAATGTGGTAAATTATGGCGTAATATTTATGTAATAAGACCGAGTTTCTGATAAGGTGCTTGAAGATTTCTGAAATACCTAATGATGATACATGATGGATTAATGATCATATCTCCAGTCATATTGAGAAGACACTTGGCAATTTAATTTTATTATGCATTATATGAAATACTAGTTACAACCCTTCATTTCACAAATTACGCCTTACGCTTACGAATAACAACCGTATGCGAAGCATTTGTACGTAAATCGTTTTTACCAAGCAATAAATAAATTTAATCTGTATCTCACTTAGAGTTTTATGAATCGATTCTCCTTGTTCATAAAACAAACTATTATATTATTGCACCAGCTGCGCAAGAACAGCCATAAGTCTGTTTATTACCCCCTTAACAGGTCTTACTAAGCATGGGAATAAAAAGTATAAGTTAGTAGAATATAGGATGAAAAATACCCCAGATTATGACGCATCATATAAGTTACAAATATGCCAAGTGTTATCTACCTGAATCTGTTCTACAGCTTCCACCCGACACATGCACAGACAGACAGTTAGGGACAAAAGTTTCAAAAAATATATTTGGCCTCTATACCGAAAACAAAGTTTTCTTACATTAACATAAAAAACAGTTTCGACCCCATTAAAAATTTCTAACACCCAGGAATACTTTAATTGATATTTCCTAAACGGTAAAACTGACTGAGTTTCTCCCTTCCGCCATATTCTCGCTGTGACCATGATCCATATATCAATTTCTACCATATTGAAAATCACATGACCGCTTAATGATATAAATTATAATAGTTATACTTTATACCATAAATAATAAGTATTATAAGTTATTTATCTTTAATAAACATTTTCTACATACTCTGACCCTGCATAATTCGAAGCACGTCACGCGTGACTCTGCCATAGAACTTGACAAATTTCGGCGTGATGTGACAATAAATAAATATGGCAGGAAAACGCGTTTTTCTCGATGCATGCTATGAATAAAAAATAAAAGCAAGCAAAAACGAAATATAAAATCACAACATGATATAAAAATAGTCTGTATGTGCAAACTCGAAAATCCCAAAATTACAGTACGACTTTCATGCGCTTTTTTCTAACAGAAAGTGATTGACGAAAAAAGATTAAGTGGTACGGCGTAACTTTGAAGAGGTTATGAAAGATTTTGAGTAAAATTATTAGTAGGGTGGTTCATATTAACAAATGTGAACGTAATGATGATTACTGCTGTGAAGCGAGAACAAGTTATATTATTTAAATATTATATAAATATCAGCATGATACTTGTACAATCGCTACTTCTATATATTTTTGAAATTATAAGAAAACATAAGTAACAAAAATTATATGCTGATTATATTCCCTTAGTTACGAGACCCAGGGAGACATAAATAATAAAGAAAGTTTTTTCCTACGAAGATAAGACGAAGTCTGCAAACTTAGCAAAAGATCTTGCGCTATTCTACCAGCCAGTTCAGTGGATAATGGCGCGCGAGAATGTTTGTCAGCGACTAATGGTTTGTGATTAATTGTTTTTGCATCTGTTCCTAGATTACAGCTGTTTCTTGTATTAGTAACGAATGATGTCCTTTGTTGAGAATGAGAGGGGAATTAGAATTACCGTTTCGGTAAGTGCGAAGTTGGGAGGTTTTTTTTTACATACGCACCCTTAGAATGAAAGGGACTTAATTCAAAAATTGCAATTTATGGGAAATGACGAAGAAAGTTTTCAAAAATGTATGGTCTTGAGTAAATTTTAAGAGACTGATGTATGAGGTTTTCCCATTCACACTCATAATTCGGGCTCTTTTTCACCATGAGGTTTTACAGTAGGCTTTTTTAAGTAAATTTATAGTAAAATCTGGAATTTCAGGAATTTTGAGTTAAGTCACTTTCATTCTAAGGGTGCGATAAAATAAGTTAATGTTTGACAACTATCCCACCTGATGGTAAGTGGCGATGAAGTCTAAAATGTTCAACGCACTGATTTATAAATAGTCTATTTACTCTCCTCTTCAAGACTCCCACATCGTAAGTAGCCGGGAACACCGACGCAGGCAAGTTATTTCAGTCCTTTGCAGTGCGCATAATGAATGAAGACGCAAACGGCGTCGTCCGTGCAGGTAGTACGTTCACTACGTAAGGGTGGAAATCTGCCGTATGTCCAGTTGTCCGATGGAGAAACGGCGATGGGGGAATTAATTGGAATAAATCCTGTGCACACTCAAAAATGCAGCCTATAGAAGAAGACCGAGAGGCTGGCAACACTGCGCCTGTGCTCAAGGCTTTGCAGATTGATTTCAACCAGATCTGGGTCACCAATGAGCCTCTTTGTACGCCTCTCTATCAAGTCCAACGCAGATAGATGACATTTGGCAGCACCAGCCCAAACGTGACAACAGTACTCCACACATGGTCGAACCTGAGCTTTACACGGGGTTAAAAGCTGATTCGGTGTGAGGTAATATTACTTTATTTATTACTAGTAAACCGCCCTCGCTTCATTCCAGAAAAACTATGCGTTACGTTTAGAAATATCACCTGCATTATTTAAGGAGTGGGTTTTTCTCGTTCTGTCAATTATAAATATATTAATTTATAACTTTTTTATTTATGAATGGTTTGAAATGAAACGAACTTAAATATTAAGTGATGCTTACAATACATTAGTGAAAACCATAATGAAATCGGTTGAGCGGTTTCTGAGATTAGTGCACACAAACGTGCAGCCAAACAGACAATACAATTGTCAACTATTGTTTTGGGTTCTATTGCGATAATAATAGTTTTACTTACATATCCTTCATGTTAACGGTGAGTTAAAATGAAAGCGATCAGTTAAAATTTTATTCTATGCATAAATTATGTTCCGGCAACTTTGTATTTCTCTGTACAACTAAATCAATTACAGCCAAAACACGAAGGACATTAAGATTACCGGAATCCTTAATCTTATATGAAACATGGTGCATACTTTTTGTTTTATTACTGTGATAATATCAATTAAGTCTAGTAATAAGGTACTAGTATTTAGTTTTATGCCATCCATTAATAGAAGTATAATTCAATTTGAAACAAATATTTTTTTAAGTAAATAACCTTCAAATATGTGTTGGGCCAATTGATATTAAGTGGCCATTGCTGCCCATAGACTTTCGTACTATCAAAGGAATCACCGACCATTTCCAGCCAAAAAAAGCGGCAAACTAGTTTTTTATCTGACTCTCCACCACTGCAGCCAAAAAACATTAAAAACAATTTACGGTTGTTTCTTGAAGGAGAATGATAACTAGTCACAGGAATAAAGAACCACCATACATGGGAGAGGCAAGGTATAATTTTGTTACGGAATATAAGCAGGTCCGTTTTACGCTGCTAAGCAGTGCAGACAAAGTTGGCTCGGATTCAAAGAATGAGGAACCCTGAACGTCCTTGCATCCCAAATATCTGCAACCAAACATAAACTTAGTTACGGTTACAACCGTTACAGGATCCATCTTATCTTTAGTTAATATTAACGGATATTCGTACGTTGTTACAAGGGATATCAGCCAATCGGATCGGACCGTCATCTTCTATTTTTTGGCAAGTATAAACGCAGTTTTGTCTGTTTCGTATAATGACCGTTTTCTTTTAATAATCTGTCTAGAGACTTAGACATTCTGTTTTATTGAATCCATTTTGTTTTGCTAATGGATAATTCGACAACATTTTACATTTAAAATGAAAATACATTTTCTTTGTTTTTGTAATATTTGTACTGCTAACAAGTATATTGTAGGGACTGTAAGATATTATAATATGGAATGGAAATTTTATTCAAAGCATTTCTTAATATTACGAACAAAATATGTCATAAAACATTTTTTTACTTGAAACGTAATTTTCTCTAGCAGTCTTGTCATTATATTAGACAAATCATGGCCTTGTTATAAATTATTAACTTAATAAAACTGTGAAAAACTATAAACAGTTTCGCATTGATACATTGCAAATCTTTAAGTTTCAAGTTATCTGCTATATCTATTCCATAATTAAAATATAATCATTTTCAAAATATCGTTTTTAAAATTTATAATATTTGTAACAATGCCATCTATATCCCTACTCTGATATTAATAAATTTATTTTTAATTTAATCTTATACATTTATAAAACTATTAAAATATTCGTAATGAACGTATTAAATAAATCATTGTATTACGACCCGAAATTCGTTCTTGTTTTCTAATGTCAAGTATAGTATAATCTATCAAGTCTATACTTGATATATGTACTTATACTATTATAATACAGACACATTTTGTCCCTTTTATGACTCTACCTATAAAACAATCTTTTTGATAGGATTTAACATCGAAAATCTTCTTCTTTTCTAACTTCTTCCTTCTCCCTAATTTCAGGTAATCCTGGTATTTGAATATTTACAAGACACACAATAAGTAAATATATTATCGGCATAAACTAACAATATTGTGTGACATAATAAATTAATATCAGTAACAATCGCTAGTTGGTCACGTCAATTCTCTCAAATATACTTTCCTAATATAAATATTATGTCTTCCATAAATTCATCGTGTAACTTCGTCGCGCTTATTTTTCGTTGCATCGTGAAAATGTACTTATCATTTTATGTCTCACAAAAAAGGCTGTAACGAAAACGAAATCGATAAAACAAGCAGTTTCTCAACTCTTCTACAAAGAAAACAACATCCAAAAAATGTGGTCTGCTCGTATACTCAACTTAGTTATTTCACACATGTAAAGTGTACTGAAATAGTAGTAATTTACACGAATTATTCTTCTGACGTCTACTAGGTCTGTATCCGTCTAATACAGGTAACGTAACATGAATAACAAGTGATAAAAAATGACAATAAATATAATGCATTTAATTATTTTACACCATTTGAAACTCGAAGATTAATGATAATAATGAGACTAATTCCTCATCCGTTTGCGAGCACACCTCATTTTTTCATTCATTCATTCATACTTTAAGTATGATTCTCTCATTAATACATCACAAAAAAACCTGTCGTCATAAGTTACATATAGGTTATATGACGGCTGAAAAGTGACACATTGTAAACATTGTCGGGTATTCTTTAGTAATAACTTTTCTGTGAAGAATATAGTTTTTAGTCACTTTCATTCTAAAGGTCCGATATACAGTTTGTGATCAAGAGAAAAAAAAGAGAGGGAATTTCGTTTAACTTTGTATACTATAATTTTTTAAACATATTCAAAATAAGATAAAGTAACAACAAACAAGTTAGCTTTAACATAAAAAAGCGTGAGGTGCTTTTAACAACTGATATCCAGAACCTCTGGAAAATAAAAGGTTTAAAAAATGTCGTAAAGTTGATATAGTAGAAAATATTACTGTAAAATTAACCTCGGTCGTTTCGGACACGTACATCGTTAATTAAATAGAGTTGGATTATAAATATTATGAAGTGTTCTTTAATGCTATTAATACACATAAGAAATTAGTTAATGAAATATAATTTTTCCCTCATTTATCGCCACAAAATTTCTTGAGCGCTTGCAAGCATTGGAGGCATGGCCGGATTTTCTTATAGGCTAACTAGGTTTCAATCTAAGGCCTCAAGATCAAAAGGGGCCTACATTCAAATTTTTATTTGTTTGTATGTACCAAATTGACGTACCTAAAAAAACTTACATATATCGCGCCGATTGAAAGGGCCTCATAAGTGGAATAGCCTAGAGCCTCTTTTCGTCTAAATCACACTGATCGGAGGGCACATTAAACTATCGGTTCCGGTTATTATCTTTAGATAGTAATCATTAAACTATGTTTGAAGCCTTTCGGTGACATAAGAACTTGCAAAAAGAATCTGCACTGAAGCAGCGTGAAGTACGCTGCAGGTTTTCCCAATTACGACCTCTCCCGTTCTCTTCAGTAGTTTATATGAAGACGTTTTGTATTTCTATATATGTATGTGTATTTATGTTAAATGTAATAGTTTAGTGCGTCTGTTGGTGGTCGCATAACTTACGTACTGTTTTACACGGCCTTCTCCGAGTCTTTTTTAAAAAAAACTTTTTTTCACCACTTGAAATAATTTATCCGATATACGAATATTAAATACAATAAAGGGTTATGATTTCCCAATTTTAGGCGACTGTTCGCGACGGTGTCCAAAATCTAATTAACTTTAAATTGAATATGAAATACAACAGAAACAATGGATAATTGTGTACTTTTAGATACCGAAAGTTATTGGATTACTATAAGCTGATTTAAACATAATGAGCGTGGAAATAAGGGACAGAACAAACAGTACGAATTGAACGATTGAAGACATAATATATTTGTAGCCGAGATAATCATTCTAATAACAAAACGCGATCTACTGTCAATATAAATAAGCATGTCTGGAGAGTGACCGTAATTATTTTGATTTGAAACATGAAATATGTATGCAAGCATTGTAGAAAACTTCGATAACGCGATTCAGCTTTTGACATGTTTTAAATAAAGTTGGCAAAATTTCACGGTTGATTTGTTCATCGAAACTGTTTTACTAAGTTAAAGAAATAATAACGAATGCGTTACCATAGATTACCAGCCACGAAAAACCTGGTACAACAAGTTGGACACTCGTAATTATGTACAAAAAAAGGAGAAGTTCAATGACAAACACATGCACAGAAAAATTTTATGTCTAGAGATATATGTATGTATACGAATATAATATATAAAGTAAATGAATAATGTAACCGATATAAAGTATTCGACGTTAAACTTTTGGGGTTGAACTGAGTAATCATAATAACAGTAAAACGGGAAATTTCAAGGGACTGGCGAGTGTTTGTTATCTACAATGTTTCACGTAACTTTAATAAGGGTTCGGTTTAAACTTCAGTATGACGGGCATTTGAGAGTTGTGGAACGTAAGTAATATTGATCCATCTCCATCATTGAAAATGAGGACGATCAAGTGCGAATCGGGCTCGCATTTTAAAAATTATTTTATATCTTATGAATTTTAATTATGCATTTATTAAAAAAATAACACGCTTTTATCACGCAGAAACGAATATTTGGTAATATAATAATGGATATGTTTAAAAAAAAATAGCACAGACGAAATAGGCAAAAATAGACGCAGGTGTTTCCATCAAGGTTCCTTATTTTCATATCCTTTCATTTACAGATTTACATGTATTTACAGAATCTCATTAATAATTCAACGTTACAAACAGCGATCAAAATCAATCAAAATTACAGATTCTCGGTTGAATCTTGAAAGAACTTGGGGTCGAATCTAATCGATAAAATTAAGACGTATTGATATTCAAAATTCAATTACAGCGATTGAACAGGTAAATAGATTTTAGTGATAAGTTTTTTTTATAACATTATATTCCTTATATTATTCTTCATGGAATAAAAAACGCGAGGGAGATAATTTAATTTTTTTTTGGTTCCACGTGTAGTTAAGGGTTAAACAATACGGTCAGTAGGTAGAAATCATATATTTAGTATCTACAGAGAAAATGAGAAACATGATAGAAGATTTTGGCGCTTCGTTCTTCTCTTATATAACATTTTTCGTAGAATATAAATGTAAGTTTTTTTTTAATGTAAATAGCCGACAAACGCAGCAGACGAGCTACCTGGTGGTAAGTGATCACCGTCTCCCATGGATATTAGTAACACCAGAGGCATCACTAATGGGTTGTCGGTTAAGAAAGAAGAAGAAAGAAAGAATGTACTTGCTCTCAAGCCCCCAGCCGAAACACGCCGAGTCGTCTGGCGGCTGACTCAGGCAGGAGGAGCAGGAGGGTGGTAACTAGCCAGGAAGGCTTCACGAAATACGAGAATATTATTGGTAATAATATTAATGACAATATATTCATAATATAACCCTTACGCGAAACCCTATCACCAAGCAGGTTGACTTCTGTCGTCTCTTACGACACCTTGTTCTACCAGCATGGGATTGTGGTCAGTATTCAATCAATTTCAATTTCAATGCCAATTTAATGAACGAGAGCAGAGTCGTTTTTTACTTATCACTTTTAACTATCTTAAAACAGAGAAATATCATTAATCAATGCAAATAAAATGCGGCAAAAAACCAATATTTTTTTAGAATAGTATACAGAACGGAAGCCGTTCTGAATATTAATATCCGTGACTGATTGAGTTCTGTGGCTGAGCTTCGCTCGCTTCGACTGTCGACGTTCTAATATTTATTTCCGAGATTGCAATTCGCAATGATAACGTTTTATATTACGCAAGAACAATAATATCGACTTCGTATACTAGTGCAACCTGCAGAGTGACGAAAAGTATAATTTGTATCAAAATCATTGAAATAACTAATGTTTTGCTTTCTATAAAATATTATGTCAAAATAACAAAATGATTTGGGTTATCTCCAAAATGAAATTACTTGACATTCGAATAGTTTTAAATTTAGTTAAATTATTTGAATACTTTATGGATTTGTTTTAAAGTTATAAGCCGTTGAACATTTTAACTCTTGTGTTATATTTACATATTTTTCTGCATTTTCCCTATCATAAGTAGAAATCGTTGACGGCGTTCGTAGCCTTGTAACCTGGATGCATTGTAAGTGATCACTAGAACTAATCAATCCCAAGCTTGGATGGTATATGAACTTATTTCTTACCAGGTAATACCCTCTCACCAGTTCATCTCTACTCTCCTGTTCACCACAGCGTGATAAAGTACATAAGTAATCATGGAGCCGCCAAATCAATCGCAATTACATATAATAAATGGAGCAAATCGATAAATGACGATATATTATTGACGCTCAATGAACGACCGATGACTTCATCACCAATCGCATCTGTCACTCGACATTGATAAGGCACGCCCAACCACAGACATCCGTAATTCCAAAAGCATAACTGATATGTTTCCAGCCAAAAAGAAGGAAGCTTTTTATATGATCCTGAGACAATGCAACTGAAAAATCTCAAAACATTTCACGGTTGATCCTACTAGGGTGGTAGCTTGGCAGGGAAAACTCACTGCCCAAGTAACGTCGTAATCATATTGGGAAGAGTAGGAAACTGTAACCTGAAATAAGAAGATCTGGCATTATTGAATCATTCTATGTTCAACGTTGTTGAACTCAAACGTGAACATAGCTGACCATATGATGATTTGATCATGATTTTCCGTTTCCTGCTTAAAGCAATATTAATATTACGTTTAATAATCGATATCAGTGAGTGAACGCTTCGGCACTTTTAAGCTTCTAATATTGAACTTTCGACATTGCAATTCAGCCGGAAATCTAAAATTACTTCGGTGTTTTGCATTCGTTGCTAGAATATAATTTTGTAATTTTATTCTATCTAACGTAGTCTGATATTGAAATAAGGTAGATTTTGTTACATAAGATTGATGTTAAATGACAGCATAATATATCGTAACATCAATAATAGATTGATAGGTCGAGTGGTGTTCGAGTGCAGCTTTCTCATCAACAGATGAAGCTCCTAGTTACTTCTTATTTAATGTTGTTGGGTCTTGGGCCAACTTAGACATTCTAGATTATATTGCCAAAATTGTTACTTAACTTTTCTGCCTATTTTTCCCCTTTTCCACAATTTTATTTCCTTTGCGCCAAGTTGTTTTAAATTCAAAATGTTAAACAAATGTCCAAGTAATATTTTTAACAAGTTAGTAAACTCGTCTCGGCGAGTATAAACTTTTTACTGAACTCTGGCCTGTCGCGAAAAGACGACATCTTTGTTGAGATAAAATTTTCTAAGTTGCAGAATCTCTTAGAAAGTGACCTCGGACGACTACCTCAAAAGTTTAGTTTTTATTGAACAAATTGAATATAAATTAGGTTATCTGAGCACTAAGGTATTTTGTTTCTCTTATCTTATGTATTTTTGAATATAGACCTCACTCACAGTTCCTCCGGCGCCTAGGGTTGGCTTATAGTGAATACAAGGGGTATAAAAATTTTATGGAAAAATAGTTTTTTGAGATATAAATTATTTATATCTCAATATGAATCCGTAAAAATAAACCTTTGTAACCCTTTTTCTCCTTAATTAAGAAATCATACATTTACATTCAAAAAGTTTGTGAGTGTGAGTGTGAAAGAGTGAATTTGAAGTTGATAAGTTCTAATTGTTATCTCCCCGCACTGAAATCCACTCCAAGAGGAAGCTTTTTTAAACTAATATAGAAAGAAACTATAAAAATAGCACACAGTTTAAAAAAAAACAAATACTGCTTTTTAATTTGCTTTCTAAACGGGTTTAATGAGTTGAAACGGTAAAAAAATGTGAAGGGAAATTCGAGAAGTGGAAGGAAAAAGCAGTAAAGAATTTATGATAAAATTGAGGGGATAGGAGTCCGTTAAAAAAAGGGTAGTAGTGAAGCGCGGAAAACGAACACTATCGTGCGTCGTATATAGTACGAGTAGATACTGTAATAGTTCTTTAAATTATAGCGGAGAAAAGGGACAAAACAGTACGAAGTAAAAAGAAGAAAATATTCATGTATTCCGGCAGAGGCGATATAGGTGATACCCGAGATTAGCACGAAATTTGGAGATATAGTTATATTTATGAAGCCCAAGTATAAATCTAGGCGCTAAAATTTATTTAATTGTTCCTTATTAATATTGAGATAGCAAATATCGGTAAAGTCAACTATAGGAAAAAGCAGAGCATGACTTACCGCTAATTTGGTCGGAATGGGTAGAAAATATACCTTCAAATATACTGTATTAGTTATGTATTAATATGTGGTGTCCACGAGAGAGTACTATCCAAGACGATAAAAAGGATTTTAACTTTATATTTATAGGGTAACTCAATATCATTGAAGGTTTATTACATCGGATTATACTTGTTTGTGATTTTAGGTTTACCTTATATTTTAATATAATAATTTTATATAATATATAATATGAAAAATAAGAGCAAATTAGGCAATCTGTGCAGCCTCGACAAAATGTCGAAAAAAAGCATTATTGTTTTTTAAATATGGCTAAGCCAAGCTAACATCATTTTTTCTATCGTTAGTAGGTATTTTAAAAATAAATCGACCACAAACAGAATCACAATGATTTATTTGTATATACTTGCAGCTGACCTAATAAAAAAAAATAAAAAAAATAATGATTATGGAGGTATAATCTTTGACAAAGAAACGATTAATATACTATAGGTGGTGTCTTCGTTCTGTTGTCCTGGTTATGTAATACCAACTCTCCTAGAATGGACATAATTATGAGCATTTGTAATATTTTAGTATCTTGGACGTAAAGGTCTCTAGTTCAAGACCTTTAAGGTCACCCTCGAGTTCAATAAATCCCGTTATTCATCGTGTAAATTGAACTGACGGACAAAACAAGGGCGCTAGGGCTCCTATTAGCGGTCGCAAACATCTATATATACAACCTAGCTCAATCTCAACCGAACTCAATTGTGTTAACAGGAATCTTCGCGCATCTCGGTTGCAACTTCTTTGTGTTATCTACCGTTAAATGTTTTTAACGGTGCAGTATCGAATAGACAGGTTTTTTTATTCCCCGCCGGTAACGCGGCCGTCGATGACGCATTTCGTGTTTGGTAGTTTCTTACCATAAGCTGATCGGTTTACTCATTCGTCGGTTATTGATGTAAAAGAATATTTGATTGTGTGACAGATTTTCCCGTGTCTTTCAATTAAAAATGTATAATCAATATTTCTCATATCAAACGAGATAGAATAGTATGTAGGCATGTATGCAATGACATTCGCGAGGTGTTTTCTGAGACGACTTTCAGTGGGTAAGAATCACATATAATTCTGAACTACCCCCGAAGAAACCAAACCAGTGTCACCAGGTATCATTTGAAGATAAAGCCAAAATGTGCATAGAAATTCATTATGCTGCATTAACAAATCGTTACTTTAAGTTACATAAAATCTTTTGTAACATTAAAAATTAAATTTAGTAGACGGGTGGATATTACCTGTATCGTTCCGGTGGTTCAGTAATACCTGCACTACACATTATCGAACGCCAAACACATTTTGGCATCCTACAATATGATACCCAACCACAATAGTTTGGCGAGCGCATTACGAGATTGGCCCCGTTACGGTCTGCAATATTAAAGTACCATAAATTTTACTCTACGATAATATTGGTGCCAAAGTATACTCATTTTTTAATGTTACTTGTTACTTGGCATACATCCATAGTGTAACCCAGCACTTTATCATCTTAAGTGTCGTCAAATGAAACTAATTGTTTGTTCAACATAAATTATGCTAAAATTTCAGTCATTTTTTTAGAAATTGGCACTGGAATTGCAATTCACTTACATTAGATGACAAAATGGAGCACAAAGAGTCACTCGTGTCTCTCGTACCATCGTATGTTAGTCCGCCCGTCAGCGTGACCAGATTTTAGAAATCTACTAAACACAGGAAATTTAAATTTATTATGCATATCCTGTTAGATGATTATGATTAATAAACGGATTATCATTTTAGGCGATTGCATTAAATGATGATGATATTGAAAAAAAAAAAACTATTTCTATTCACGTGACATTTAATTAAAAAATTCGTTATGAGGGTCACAAACATACTTTATAAAATTTCTCTGTAGGTACCTATCCGCGAATCACTTTTCATGCGAGAGTGCATGTGTTCCGATTTACATGATTCTTTATTAATATTAAGAGATGTAAGGTAACGTATCTGTCTAACTGGTCCTAATCACATGTAGTAATAAGTAGGTTTTGATAGATAACCCAGGATATCACTTCATTAAGCGTAATTTCGCACATGCACAGTTCTATCCATTAAATTGAATTATCGCTCCCAATGACTATCGCTCTGGAAAAAAGGAAGGATAAGTAAATTCAGGCAAAAAAGGGACAGTTAAGAATAACATGAATGGTTTAACCCAGAACCAGTTAGAAACCAGTTGTTAGCTGGATGAAAACTTGCAGTTGTCAACCCGTTACACAGCAGTGGCAATGCTTCTATAGTCATCCTCTTAGTTAAGATAAGTATTAGTCCAGTAACCGAACTATACATCAGAGGCAGTAGTGGCCAAGTGACATGAGTTGATTGCTGTTTATTACTACACTAGGGGACCGTCCATTCCATTAAAAAAATGTTTCAGATAGGTGCCGTGGGTCCGGAAATTACTTTCCGCTTATATACCAAATTACAAAATTCGCACTCTCTCTTTATAATATTAGTACACTAGTAGTAGTAGTAGTAGTATTAGTTATCTATGCACTTAAAAATATGTATATATAATGTATATAGAAATGAATGTTGGTATATGTTTGGAATAATTGAACTTTTGACATTGTTTGACCGGTTACCATGAAATTTAGCATAAATTATTATTCATGGCAGAGCACATTAACTAATCGCGACTAAAATTTATGGACATAGATATTTCAGCACGGATAATATTTTGCGCCATTTTCTTTGTTCCAACCACCTATTAAATAGCGTTATGGTATCGAGAAACGAAAAGTATTATGATCCCATGTAGTCGAAAAGAGTCGAAGGGTTCCTCAATAAGTGCGAGCAAAATGGGTCATTCTGGTGCACTTAATAACAGTTATGAAATGACTTTTGAATTTGGAACTACAATTACTACTATTATAATTTATGAGTTACTTATATAATAATGTATAAAGGAAAAGTTTGAACGCATTCGCTTAGATAAAGTCATAACCGATAGTAAAAAAGCGCCTGCGCCTGCGGCATTGGTTAACGTAATTAAATAAAAAATAGATACGCGTGAACTTTTTTTTCTCTTTTAATATGCCGTTGGTGTAGACATACACAGACAAAGGAACTTCTTATCGGTTTTTTATTAATTTCTATCAAAATATTACAAACAATTTTAATTTGTAATTTGGTTATGTAAATACAAATATTCGTCACTACTAAAATCATTCCTTATTTATTTTTCTCCTAGAGGGCGATGAACACACAGTGTGCCACACAGTACGAAAATTATTTACCCTCAAGTGACGTACTTGGAATTTCTCGCTACCCTTAAGATTCTACCCCAGAATCCTTCGCTTCGATCTGGATTCAAACAATCGTTCTCACCCGGAATACATTATTTTGGTCTCTTGTGAACAATCTACTATTTCTTTTCTATAATTTATGGGTGAGTGATATTGTATTTCGTGATACACAAATATTTTTATAGGATTTATTACGCTGACATTTTTTTAATAATTTCATTGTTGCCACCAGTCACCAATTTCTCACCTTCATCGTAGGTTGAAAGGTCTTTTAAGCATCAAGGCCACCATTTGTTGGCCTAGTTTAGGTTCATACAAAAAATTATAAATAAACAATTGCTTCATTATACTTGTAATTTGCTTTATTTTATTAACATTTCACTGAGTTATAATTGATCGCCTATTGATACTGGAATTTATTTAACATTCCAACGAACAAATCGATGGGTGTAAGATCATCAAAACATGTACAACAAACATCAACTACTACATAGTTGTAGAGTTGCTTTAAGTTTTCTACAACGAAGTTGTATACAGTTATAGTGTGTAAAATAATTCTCTTTTTACATATTCAGAGGTAAATAAACACGTAAAGGCAGGACTACGTCTGCTGGGTTTTCTATTCAGTTATAACAAATTCAAATAAGCAAATAACTGAACAAAAAATACTGATTGACGTTATTCTCGTAACTCTTTCTACCATTACTGTGGATATAAAAGAGATAATATTTTTCGTGCTTTATCAAAGAATAACCATAATCTGATAGTTCCTAATTAAGCATAAAATTTTAGGGACAGTTTAATTACTCTATTTTAAGTACATATATTGCCTAAAATTCCAAATTAAAACTGGACAGTGGCTCCCTAGTGATAAACTATAATTACATTAAAACTTTTGGGTCAACTCGTTAGGCTTTTATTAAGTTACTGAGACGTAGTTATATATATTACTGTTTTAATAATACCGTCATAAAGCTTTTTACATTTAAGGAAAGAAAAAATCATTACATCATTTGGAGAATTACCTGAATAATTCATAACGAAGCTTATGATTTTAAGAAAAGACAAAAGTCTCGAAAATAATAGAGGTAATTCAAATATATTCAGGTGAATCTGAAGACTTCATAAATGAAATTAGAGAAGTTCCTTTCAATGTTAACAATGCAGGGAATATCTCTGCTGTCTTTTATTTAGTTAACCGAATTTTTTATGAGTACACATTGTAAAAATTTATGTTATATAAAAAACAATTATTACTACGTTTTCCTACACTAATATTGATATCGAAGCAAGAATTCCAATAGAATGCTAAATATTCCAAAATTGACGTCTGCCCAACTGTATTTTGTTATCTACTCCAAAGTGGTTAAAACATTTTGTTCATTTAATTTGTACGCTAATTATATCTCCTGGAGTTATTGAAGGTATGTATTTTTGAACTAGATTATCTATTACAAACGTACTCGTATGCCTTATATGAGACTTCTTGATTAGCAATGATTTCAGGTCACAACTCCTTGCTCTGTTAATATCCTCTACTTAATCATGAGGGCTAAGCAAGTGACATAAACATTATATTGGTCTTTTGTAATGTTAATATGTAGAAAATAAGTTTAGTTCACCTGAAATGATTCATAAGTAGAGCATTTATTGTCCGACGCCTTTTGTCAGAATGTGTCAAATGGTCGACGGATTTAGCAACATCGAACGCGGCGGGAAGTTGAATGAGTGACCGTTATAATTCTTGGAGCCATCCATGCTTCTTAGGGCATGTTAAGCTTTTGTTCTGCTAGTTACAGTTGGATAGTATCTGCAACGCTACATTCGAAGACAAGGAATATGGCTTAACTTCTAGCATTTTGAATGACCTTTACTAATCCGCATCGGGGCAGCGTGGAGAAGTGCACTCCTAGCCTCTCCATTACGTGAGGAGATCTGTGTCTCATGATATAAATAAATACGTTTGTAACAGAAGAACAGTTTTGAAATACATAGATATAAATAAAACTTATGCTTAGATATTATGATTACGGTGGGTGTATAAATAATAATACGAATAAAAAAATCGAGTAGCTTAACATAACTAAGGGTATAATAATAAATTTAGTTGTTTTGTTGACCGAGTCGAGATATTCCTTTTTATGATCGTGTTCTGTTATTGCGGGCTCTCAAAGAAATGAGAAACTTTGTAGGTGTAATTACCACGCATACGCTGTAGTAAATACAAACCGAAGTAACTGTGCCATTTTCAGAGGGAATAATAATAATGTATATTCCCATTTTTATCTTGCAAATGTATTTGCGAACTCGAACTTAAACTTTAATATCACTTAATTGTTCCACCTCGGTTTCTCACGGGTGCAATTAACTAATGAAGGAAATGAGAAATACCCTTAGAAAAAAATCATTTATTTTATATTATAACATGTCTCTATATCGCACCTTTAGAATGAAAGTGACTTAACTCAAAATTCCTGAAATTCCAGATTTTACTATAAATTTACTTAAAAAAGCCTACTCTAAAACCCCATGGTGAAAAAGAGCCCCAATTATGAGTGAGAAAGGGAAAAAGGGAAATCCTCACACATCAGTCTCTTTAAATTTACTCAAGACGTTACATTTTTGAAAACTTTCTTCGTCATTTCCCATAAATTGCAATTTTTGAGTTAAGTCCCTTTCATTCTAAGGGTGCGATAACAAGTGACTTAGGCTATCCGTTATCTGTCAGTCAGTCAGTTCGTCGTAAAGGGATTTATCCAATCGTTTCTTTTTCATTTCAGTGAATTGAAACAGAAAAATTTTAGTGTGAACGTGAATTTATTTAAACGATGCATTTCAAATAAAAGAAAGTGTATATGAGCCAGTAGTAAAACTTGGCTAATAAATTAACTTGGCAAATAGCAAAGCTATACTATCACTTGGGGACTTACGAGAGCATTAAGAGAATATGTATTGCCCTCGGTTCATTTTTGTGATGTTGGTAATAAAAGAGCAGCCTAACAAATAACAAGTGATTCTAGAGAATGTTTGCATGCGTAAAAAACACTATCGAGAACTAGCTCATGTTTAAATTACAAATAAATTTGACGCGTTCGTAGAAAGGTGGTTTGTGTCTGTCGTTAAAGATCTCCCCATTTCTCGGGTAGTTTGGACAGTCGGTTGGTTCGTCGGTATGTGAATGAGTGGTAATTCATGAATTATTTCGTGATTTAGAAGACGCGTTAAGCTGTCAATCCCGTTTGTTATCACTAGATAGCAGTCGTTAATTCTCTTGGAGGTTTTCAGACTCTCTAGAAACATTTAAGCTCGGCTGCTAATTCTTCGATCAGTGAGTGCTGTAGCAGCGAGATCGAGAACGCTTCATACTTCGCCAATTATGAAGCGAAGCGTATACCTTAAATTAGCTTTTAATATTTAAAATCTAAACAAAACGTAGTGAATGAAACGTTTGTGTATTTTCGATTTACATTTAACATACTCTTAAGTATTTGATAAAGTTAAGCAAAGTTGGGCACTGTCGCCAATTGGCAAGATAATTTGCACGAGAACTTCACAGCAGTCCTCGTTAAGACTTGTTGGAAGTCTTCAGACGCTATTTCAATTCTCCCAGCTATTAATCCCTTCATCAGTGTGTACTATATTGCTTTAGCGTACAGTATAATTTTGGAATGGCACAGAACTTACACAATAGCCGTTCGATCGTTTCGTGCTAAATATATACGATTGGTCGACTTCTCATATGTGCAAATCTTCATTATTTCGATATTACGAGGACATTACTTCATAAAACGATTCTTCGAAAAACAATTTATCGGTGTTCCCGGTTACATACGATGTGGGAGAGTGAATAGGTTATTATAAGTTAGTGCGTTCACCACTTCCCATCACCACTTACCATCAGGTGAGATTATTGTCAAGCATTAACTTATTTTATATTAAAAAAAATATCCAATGAATTTTATTTTGAACAACGTTTACGCGGACAATCTTACCACTAAACAACGATGTCTTTCAGTCACCGCTGAACGAGGAATCGATCCTTTATGAAAGCGGTGATTTAACGAAACACATTCATAAATGTCCCGTACCTGCGTTAAAATATTACCTAAAAACTGCAACCCTTAACTATCCTCTGGATGAATGGTAGTTTCGAATAACTTTCTCAATACTAAATGAGTCGTGTAAACCTATCACATAATACCTAATAATACCATGATAGTATCACCAAATAGTTTCACCAAATAGAATCAGGAAATTTCTTTCCAATTGTCTTACTGAAAATCTAATAGGGATCGAAAGAGCTCCTTTCTAACTTTTCAAATTACGAGTATTTGCTCTTTGTACAAAAGCTTAAGCTTTGGACAAGGTAATACAAAGAAAATGTTGTTTCCTTTTACAACCAATAGAATGATCCAATTTAATTTTAAGGAGCAACATTTGAAGATAAAGGATCGTTAGGAGTTCCACCGATATGTCCATCCTTACCATAGTTCTGAAATTATCGACATTGCAGGTATTATCTATTCTGGGGACGGAAAATATGGTAACGAAATTTGCATACTTAAGGAGTTTCTATAATAGTCTTAAAGGTATATATATAAATTCTGCCAGTCTACTTGGCCATGGTGGTCTAATCAGTGGAATGTTTGTGACAATTAATGCCAACAACACCAATTCACCGGATATCGATTACATCAATCGACCTTATTAGGGCTCATAATTATTTGACGGGTTTGGTGACAGTTAAAATTGTCAATTTTACGATTCCTACATTTTCACCTCTAACAGTATTAACAAAGTTACAGTCACTTCTTGTTGGTGATGTTTATACTTAACATAAGCGTCTTTAATGGCATCAAATCATATTTTGAGAAATCTGGAGAGTTAAATCGGTTTTATCTCATCTCCCGAGTCCGACTTAGTTGAATATTTCCTGTTTCACTCCATTGTTGTTTCCCTTCTTTATAAAAAAACAATTTATTATAATTATTGCTTAAATTATTAAATAGTGCTTTCATTCATAGTTGACCCACTACTTTACTATTGTTCCATACACCTGTCCTGCATACCATCTTGCGTTTTAATTATTCTGATCGTTATATTTTCCTTCAGATAGAATAGTCCTTCATTTATTCCCTTAAATGAAATACAGTTCGAAATACTAATTGAGTTCGGAACACTTCGTCGACTTCTAACTAACAATGTATATAATATTTGTTGAGAATAAGACCAGTTACCGCTTAATGCAAAGTTTCTCTATTTAAACTTTGACGCTGGGAATTACCTTTGTTTTGAATTGTATTTATTATAAAATCTACATATCTGTATATGAAGTAGGTTGTATGTGCTGGTGCATGTCTTATGTTACATATTATTTTGTTGCGTAGACGGATAATTATTTAGAGACTCATTTTTAGTCATTTATCCCAATTCTTTTGGTATCGAAAATCGGGCTTTTCTTTTCCTTCATTTTATTACACTATCATTTATCTAATTTCCATATCCGATTGTTGTCGAACAATCCACTTCTTGACATTCCTTTATGCTAATAACTAACCCAGTTCATTTATAGATTACTGCAATAACCATTTTAAAATTCGTAAAAGATATATGTACTTATATACACAGTTGTCTCCGGAGGGAATTATTATTTATATGGAGGACATTTTACTTTAATCCCTGGGATTACGTTATTTGAATTTTCGGATTTATTATTTTCTAGAAGTTATTTGTAACTATATAAGTTTGTAAGGCTTAAATGGTGAGGTGATCGTGAGTACACATGAATCAGAAAGTAAGAGGTGGTATTATTTTATTTACAGCGGGTGTAAAGGGTGGATATAAAACTTTGGGGTATTCTCCACCCTGTTTATGAGCTGTAGTAGGTGTTACAAATATAGTACATTAATTTAGTTAATACATAAATATATATAATCGTTCGGAGTTCTTAGATTACTAGCACATACAAGTTTGATGCCCAGTATTAGTAGTAATTAGTAATTGGTTACAATAAATATTATTGAGTTCAACATCTGCTAATGATGAATTTTACTGACCAGCGGACGATATAATGTGGCCAGGTACCACGTACTGAACGTCAGTGGGCTCTGTACCAACCAGTTTAATTCGACGATAAATGTCTTTAATGCCTGGCCAGTAACACTTATAAAAACAATCATAACGTGTTTTAAGGTGTTGACGAGTCAGTTATCTTTCATCTGTCCATGACGCCAGGCTAGCTACTACCCTCCGGCTTATCGAGCCGCCAAACGACTCGTCGTGTTCCGACTGGGGGCTTGAGGACAAGTACATTCTTTCCTTTTTCTCCCCGGCAACACATCAGTGATACATTTGTGTTACTAACGTCCATGGGCAACGGTGATCACTTACCATCAGGTGGCTCATATGCTAGTTTGTCGGCTATTTACAAACACTAAAGTTATCAAACGCGTTTGTTCTTTTGATTTTTTATTCTGTGTCAGAAGTATTATGCGGCGATCACAGACTTAAAATAGGATTGTAGGTTAAATAGAGCAGAATCTTATCTCAGGTTTATTACAGCTTTTTAGGTTCGATTGAATCTTAGAAGGACCGGTCTTTATGATGATCAAATTAAGGGATACTTGGGAAGTGTCTTTGCCTTGTGTACCAGACAGACACACAAAGCGCAGTCGTACGTCCAATGCGTACCATGTCCGGCGTAAGACTGCCTGATTGATAACTATCAACCCCTCTACTGACTTACATAAGTATAAATGCATACACAACGTATGTCAAAAACCGACAAGCAGGATAAGAGCTTTCTGCTTTCAAGAACACTGCTTAGATTGTCTCGTAATTCTCGGTCCAAATCACACTAGAGCGGCAAGGTAATATTACTCTGAACAATTATAAAAAGAGACAAATGCACTGAGTCTCTAGTGGGTTGAATCTATAAAAATATTTTCAATAAGTTATTTCAACACTCTAAAATATAGATGAAATAAAAATGTAAGTCTGTAAAATAAACCTTCCTAAGTTATATTCTGTCCTAATTGTACTATGTACTAAAAGTGGTACAAGTCTTAGGGTTTACGATGATACATTTACGTGATACGACTCGAAAATATACACTCGTTTTTCTTACGACTCATTTAAGTTTACGATGAAATTGTAGTTGTAGCTTTCAGAGGGAACAGTGTAATTTACCTGTAACTGTTTTAGGGCACTCGCGAATCGTAGTATACTTTTTGTCGGAGTGGCGAGAGGATCTTGTGCTATGCGATGTTCGCCTCTTGTACCGCATTATATAATCTGTAACAAATGATCTCTTCTATAGTTACTATTACACTGTTCGTCGGACTCAGACACCTGGCCCTGTAAATCTACATTTTGTTAATGATTGCGTAAAAATGTATCGGTTGACGTCAGTCAACGATTTGTAACTTTTGTCATGTTCATATTACGAAATTCAAAAGTTTATGAATCGAATTAAAAACTACTATAATTATACTACATTAAATGGGTGAATAACCCGCAGTCGCAAGTTTATCTCTGTATGCAGCATCGCATTTTCAACTAAGTCTTCTTATCGTGGACGAGGTTTACTGAATTCCTTCAAATACTTTGATAGCAAAACCCAATATAAGATAATAATATCTGCACTATAAACTACATTCCCATCGCTTTAAATAATAATTATAGGCTTCTCGTAGGCCCTCTTTAATCATGACTATCTTTCACTTGTAAAATTTTTATAGTATATAAGTAATTAATAATAAATTACCTATGTTAATTTTTTATATTATTATATTAATAAATGATTATGATAATACGCAAACAGATTTGAAAAATATTGCGTAAGCTATATACCAATATCTTTATTAAACGCGTGTATTAAGCGCGTCAAATCAAAAAATTAAAATGTGTACATATCGAATGAACATATGCTGACATAAAATTCCTTTTTTTTCCAACTGCTACGGATATAATTTACAGACAGATTTTACATATGCCTCAATAATAGACACATAAAAATCACATATATATTTATCTGGGTGGTGTAAGGTTTATCTAACGTTAAGAAGATTGAAGGACATGTGAAATATGTATATACGGGATAGATATATTCAATTTTTATGTCAATAACCGCCAAACAATCAGGCAGGCTAACTGACGGTGAAAAGGAACCACCGTTCATGCACGTCCACCATCAAGGGGATCACCAACACGATGCCGAACATCTTATTATCCTTTATAAAAAATACCGTAGTGCCTGATTTAAAACAATAGCAAAAGTATAACCGCGATAAAATGCAAATATCCGAGTGTGATTTAGCTACTGGATTTCCAATTATAATATAATTTACTTAGTCTGCATTTTACTAATCTTAAACTTAATGAAGTAGAAAACTCGGCGTCTATATAAACGGCAAACATATTTACTTTAAAATGCCGGATCCAATACTATCTACAATTAAAAATATTCGTACTTTTGAGTCACTCGTACAACAATGATGTTTATTCTCTACGTCACATAAAATCTGCTATTCCGCTAAGCATTATAATTATAATGGCGTCTACATTTTTAGCATGTCTTTCCTATCTTTTTTTTCTGAATACTTCAAAAGTCAAACAGCTGAAACATAAAGAAAATGAACGCACACGTAAATTACTCAGTAAAAGAGCTACCACCAACATGCTGCTGTGTACTATTATATGTTATTATCTATTCATTCATTCGAGTCGAGCCATTTTAAGCCAATGTCTTAATTAAAAATATTCGTACTGACAACAATAAAAATAATTCTTTTAAGGCATTACAAATGGTAGATGTGCACATTAAAAAATAATATGTTTATTATAATGCTTTAAGGAAGTATGGGAGAACTTTTGTTTTTTCCTACTTTTCTAATGTTGCTGCAAAACTCGAACGGCTCAATTTGAAAATAACAATCAGTTTGGCACGGAATTTACCCGGATCCCGAGCTAGTAAGTTGCTATCAGTAACTAGCTGCAATTTGGTGCAAGTTTCTTTGTAGTTCCACCAAATATTTACTTTCCATCCAATTTTATTGGAGAATGAGAATCAATTTGACTTTGTATTTGATACTGTAGTAATTCAAACCGACCTGATGAAATTGAGGTAATTCCGTGAAGTATACACATAGTACCAAAGTTCAGTTTTCGTACTGTAGACTAGAAGAAAATTGGGTATGGCAGATGTGAAAACATATTGACAAATAAATTACTACTTGAATATTCTCCAGCTCTTTCCTTATTTAATCTGATTTATGAAACCCTAAAACCAGCAAATACCAAAACCGTAAGAACTGACTTATTTAACGTAAATAAAGCCAAACATAAAATACTTGTTATTTACTAGATGTTAAGTTTTTCACAAAGCATTAAAATAAAATTTAAAAGGAAATTCCGAACTGCCAAAATTTTGTTGTCAGCTACGAAATGAGCTTCCTCTGACGTCTTTTGAAGTTGTGACACCCTTATTAAGCGAGCGAAAACAAGTAAACTTGCTACGAAACTCAAAAGCCACGACTAGAAGTGAACAAGCAGTTCGCACTGAATTTTGCGGAATTTTGCTCGCTAACTAACTGTAACATGCATTTTGACGTTATCTATGTTATTTATAAAATACTAGCAGGCCTGGCTCATACTTTGTTGTTCGTTGATGTTGTTTCGTAATAACGTATCTGCCTTTTGTATCGGATTTTTTATAGGTATGAAAAGTTTTCTCGACAAAATGTGTATATAACATTAGCCAATCAAGCCGTCTCGAAGTAATGTGATGACTTTAATAGACCCCTTCAATCACACTGGAATGACGTAATGGAATATGTTACAAGTTCTTCTCCATTACAAGGGGCGACCCGTAATGTGCAGCGAGCTACTTGTGGTGTAAAGCCACAAGAGATGCAATAATTATTATATTTCAATACACAAAAAATATATTTTGTAATTTTTACTTTGTGACTGATACACATCTCAGCTTCCCCCGATGACCTGGGCGACGTTGCTTCACCAGTTGTTCGGAGAGTGCATCATAGGCACGGAAGGTTGCCTCGATTAAGATTGGCTAAAGTTCTTTAGATCCTCAAAAAATACAGCAAGTTAATAAAATCTAAAAATATTTGATTGACAACAAAATATTAAGAAGCAGTAATTATTAAGAAAGTTTTGATTACAAAGTAATAACACAAAGGGACCTCGAATTGTATAAGGCGACTTAATAACAAGGACGAAGTTTCGATATTGAGATATTTCTGAAGAAGTTAGTCCTAGAATAAAGTTTGATTTTTCGTGATGTTCCTTGTAGAGATTCTCAAGGGTCATAATTTTTTGTCATGAAACATGTCTTCGTTCCGACATTAAACATACATCCCTTGTGTCCAGAGAAGAACCACCGTAACGTTAATAAATTTCATACAAAGCCTAAGAAAAATAACGTAATATTCGCGTAATTTTTTTCACGTTAAAATTCTGAAGCCGTTATGTTCTTTTCAAGGTATCTAGCGCCCTGCCCGGACTGTGTTCGGCTTGGACAATTATCTATCTTAGTAGATATTAAATACGTAGGTATAATTCACACTAATTTCTTAACAATGTGAATATCATCATGACTCTAGCAAATTGACATACATGATATATCCTATGTCCATTCTAGAATAATGTTCCTTTCAAATGGTGAAAGAATTTATAAATAGTGCCGTAGTTCCGGAGATTACCCTTCGCATACTCACAAATACAAAATTCGGACTCTCTTTATAATATCAATATTAAATATAGCATTAGGTTGTTATTCACATGAATTCCATAACTATTTGCCAGTTACGAGTAGGTACATAAGAAAGATTAAAGACGAAAAAACAAAAATATTAAATAAAAACAAAATAGCATCAGTGTCTCAGGTCATTGTGTTCTGTACCATCCAATTGAGTCCCGACGGTTGTCGGATGTTGATCGGATATTTAACTGTCTTACTACTATCGCCTTTCTGAAGATTTACCGTGAAATATTTTCTGTCATTTTCAGTCGCAATTCTGAAAGCCATCTTGTTTGACAACATGTCAGGCCCATTTCTACTGTGCGCTATGAGCGGTAAGGTACTTTCTATTATAAGTTGTTCTTCAAGTGAGCCCAAACTCGAGGGTAATTGAAAATCGTCACTATCCACTTCCTGGCGTGAGTCAGCTCTTTAGATTATCTCAATTATAAACATTATTATATTCTCATCCGAATTACATACATTAACACTTAAGATAATTTGACATATATAAAAATATAATTCATAGATTTGTTTGCACATTATATATTTTATTTACATCTCTAAGCAGTCTTTGTATTTGTCTATCCTTAAACAAGACGAGAGAAAAAATATGAAGAACATAAAAACTTAAGTAGGTAAGATTTATTGTTGTTGTTCAGGTAACCTTTGTTATTGGCATTTTACGAATGTTATTGCGCAACAATTACTTTTTACTGTCAAGTGGTTTGCTCGTTTACTCATTATTAACATAATAGGAAAAAAAAATTTGCAAATTCTGCTGGAACAACAAACTAAATTTTGAACCACTGGAATTGTTCGTAACAGTGAATCTGAAATAGTGTGTGAAAAAAGAGATCAAGTCGATGGCAAATAGTCACACATAATACGTGAAATACTAATGACTTCATGCATATATGTCATACGGCTACAGAAGATTGGCACTAATGCATTAGGTCTACGGGGCCTCATCATTGTACCGGTAACAGGATGTCCCTCAACAACTCGTAATATATCAAGTGGCAGATACGACAGGATGTCAATTCTGTATTCATTAAAGCTATTTCAATATACCGTCGCTGATAAAACATTATTATCAGATAAGCTGTTCATTTACCTATTACGAATAGAAATTTGTTACATAAGTTAAGGCAGTTTAAGATACATAAGAATTAAGATTAAAATAGAATTAAGAAGATAATATTAAGAAGATAAAATAATTACTTTATGCAAAAATTTCTTTAACGTACATTCGCGCGTACACATGCAAACGCACACGTATAGATGATCATTTGATAAGGAACCATGCGCATAGCAGATAAAAGAATATATAATATTCGAATATAATAATAATAATTATCGTTTATTTTCCACCACAAATACAAAAGAGTGCCACAATAAAGTGATATCAAAAACTGTGTAAAACTACAGTATTTGTGGATGCTGGTCCCCATAGGACGTTAAAAACCTGTGTCACGGGAAACCAGGCCCACCGCAACAATAGTTACAAGTTATTTACCAATTTAAAAATTGCATTGAGAACTTATGTCAGTAAAACAAGGAATAGACTTGTGTAATGTAATACATGGTAACTTAAAAGAAAAGTAAATAGTGGAACTGAACTAACTTATCGATATAAAATAAAAGTAAAGGAATATAAGTGTTACTGATAATTATATTGCGCGAAACATATGTACGTGCGCGCCCACGCGTGCGCTCATTATATGTGTATGTGTGTGTGTGAGAGAGAGAGAGTAAGAGAGAGGGCGCGCATGCAGGCAAGCGTCAATAGGTTAGTGGGGAAATGGATATGGTAGTAATAATTGTAAAAAGTAGTACTTAAATAACGACTTTAAGGAGGGATTCAGTGGTTTCATAATTAATACTAAGGAGGTATTTTGTTGTAGATTCTTTGCATTTGTATGAGGTGAGTGGATAAAGGTTTAGTTTTTTATGTAGCAGATTGTAAATATGAGGACCCATATAAACAAAGAATCGTTGAGTGAATGATTTTCTGATGGTCGCATAATTAACTACAGAATGGCTACGGCGCATCGATTGAGGATGATATGCAGGAAGTCGGTGCTATTTTAGAACGGTATTAAGAATAAATAATTGCCGCACAGTTAAAACTTTAACTATACTGTATAGGTCAACTGTTGGAAAGCGAAAAGGTTTAGATAAACTGATTTTGAGGATGGTCCTTTGTGCCCGTTCAAGCTGTATAAGAAATGACTTGGCTGCGCCCCCCACGAGGTAATGAGGTATATGATTGGAGTTACCAAAATATGATTTTAGAAATAGACAAGGGCCTTTGAAAAAAGAAAATAGCTTTAATAGGAAACGCTCATTACGCCCAATGGCGCAGTATTTTAAGGTGTTCTTATAATAAAAATTTTAATCACAACCTAATAAGGTCAGTGAGTATTTTTGACTTAAATATTGTGAGACAGATTTACTATAAATTTAATTTACTATATTTAAATTAAAGCAGGTTTTAATGTCACGAATTAAATAAAGTGACTGTCTAGTGAAAAGCAATTTGAAAGTTCCAAAGTAAATAATATGTGTTACTTTTAAACAACATTCTGCTATGCATTCGATTCAGACAATTCTACGTTATTAGAATTAACTAAATTTATTTGAGGTTCAGCGTACTTAGCTATCATTATTTTATTTTTATTTAAAATAGTGAGACCAATAGAGCTCAATAGAGACTCAAAAAACCGCATTGCATTATATTTACGACAAACAGAAAAGTCGATTGGAGCCGAAATTGGCCGTTTCAGCGTCACCAACACCAACCTGAAAGACATGGTTTATTTCGATTGCTGCCCAGAAATATGCCATTGTGTGGCATATTTGAATTAAAATTAGGAGTAAGCACGTACATTTCATACGACACCATTCGGAAAATGGCTCGGATAAGGAGTCATTTTAAATGCATTAAGCAGGCTACGGACAGACTTCTGCTACTCATGGTACGAATTTGCTGAAGTGATGACGTTAGTTGACTATACAAGTTAAAGTTTGCATAAAAAATTAATTACCGTTACTACTTCTTACGTGCTTCCAATCGAAAAATATTATTTGATGGACAAAAATAGTTCACGCCCAAAATACACCGATAATCAATGTCTTGAATCTATTTCCCAACCAAGGAGTGAATAAAATACATTGTATTTCATTTATTTAGGGCACGAAACACGTTTGGCTGTGGTAAAAAAAGTTATTGTTATCGAAATAGAACAGCTTGGGCGGAGCCGTAATTACTTTTTTATTGGTACAACACAACACGCGGCTACTTTAAATGTCATTTATATCGTAGCAATGATACAAAATATTCCAAGGGCTATAATAATGATTTTAGTAATGCTTTTACAAGAAAAAATAATTAATCTCATCTAACAGTATCTTACTACTATAACAGTAATACTACGGTACTAGATAAAACTGTTATCGAGGCTCTTAAGATATACTCGTATTATCTATAGTAATAATAATAAACGTTTATAAATTCACACCCCCGGCACTAGGGTTCCCTGTGTTGCATGGCATTACAAACACCCATGGCCCGAGATCTGGATCTGTAGTAATCTTATAAAGTGAGACAGCGAATTTTATGAATTTAAATATATGCGTAGTGTGTTTATATGTCCGTATTATATATGTGTATAGTGCCGAAGTAGGTTCCGAAGGGCTAGGAAATGATATTTTCATTTTATAATAGTATTTTTATTTAAAGCATAGTGATCAAAATTATAAACTTTTCGTGATGTTCCATCAATCCTTGAGTGTTAATCAACTTATTCTGTTCATGGTATATCCTGTCTGCCGACGGACAAAGAACTTGACAAAATAATCTCGATGGGGCTCGAGCATAGTGGTGAGGGATTTTATATTTTTAGGTGGAAGTTACTGTAAACAATTTAGGCGTGAACATATAAATTTAATCTAATTATAAGAATTTTTAAATTAGGTGTTAGGAAGTAGAAAATAAGACAAATGTGTATGCACCTGAAAGCGAGGAAGTCGTAAATGAGTTTAATATCGGTGGATAGTTCGTTCAAGTAGTAGAATTCTTCGTTATACCTCAATGCAGGGAAAACTGTTGACGCTACAAGAACGTGCGTCCTGTAGACCGTAGATGATTATATTGAAATTATTTTAAAGTGCCCAAATACTCTATAAATAAAAATAAAGATTTTACACAGAAATACATTTTAAGTTAAACGTTAATTGCAACGACAATCCTAACTGAGATTTATACCAGACGCAACTCTACGACTGAGAACTGCGACGACTCGACACATTTGTACGTTTCATAGGAATACAATTTACTATGAGGGGTCAATAAAAAATTCAAAAAAACAATCGCTTGTGTAATAAGACTGAACGTTAAAAACTACAGTACGCACCTTTCACTGCACGTGATATTCCTGCAATTTTATTCAGCACAAACGTTTACACAACACTTTTTATGACTAACTAGATAACAAACAACAAGGTATAATTATGTAACAACACGGAAGACTAAACAACAACCAACAAAAGTCAATTACAACAATTTTATACACATATCTAATATTTTGCTCGTATATATATTTCTCGATGATGTTGTTTTCACGGTCATAACCATGATTTGAATTAGATCTTCACATACATTTAAAATAGCCCGTTTCTAGTATTGTTTGTTTAAAAAACCCTCTGAACTTTAATATTCAACAGTTAAATAACACATATTCATTCATAATAACAAAGAAATACAATATTTTGTCGCGTAAATTTCGCTCCAGTACGTGATTTTGACATTTTAAAGGAGTGTTGCAATGATTATAGTGCTCTACTACGATTTAAGCCAATTTTCCAGTAAATTAAACTATATGTGTAATTTGTATAACAACTTTACATCATCAATAATTTTGTAACTTTTGTAATATAAACAACCATGGTACCTTAAGTGATTTTGTGATAAAACAATTTTCAAAATTTAAGTAATTTAAAGGTTTATAGGTTTACTTCCCAAGTGAAAACTTTCTTAAAAATGGAATAATAAGGCTCATGATACATGTGAAAGAAATAAAGACGACTAATATGCTTGTGCGTTTATTTTGTTTGTTAATGTTTTTATTAGAAAGTTTCGATACACTTCAGAAAATTCCACGAATATCACCCCAATAACATAAGGTCTTAAATACATTACTATTAGTAAGAATTTAAGTATTTTTATTGTATCGAAAATTCTAATTTTCCTTTACAAATATTATATCTTTAAAACGGTTTCAACATTCATAATAAGTGGAAATTTTAGTAATAGGGATCCTGATATTTTAAGATTTTGATGGAAATAATGCCTCAAATCTCTAAATATAAAAAAAACTTCCCGATTTGCATTCGATCATCTGGGAGTTTAAATAGAGCAACACTCATTGGCGCATGCGTGTTGTTTTCCGGTATTCGCGCCAGATGTTCATAGAGTTTTGGCAGTTTTATTGATCTGCGACAGCTAAGCTCTGGGGACTTCGCGGCCTACACTTATTGCGCTTTTAATAGATGCTTGGGTATCAGACAAGCGCATATTGGTTATTATAAGTAGGTCAGAACAGGGCAAATTATACTTCATGAATTATTCAGAGTATCATACTAAAAACTATGTATGTACGTTGTAAGTATGAGGTACTTTACATTTATTTTCACACCCTGGTATTTCAAGCACATCATATTGATAAAATTTCTGTAAAAACTTTCATTTCCTATTTCAACTTCTAAGATGAAAACAAATCTAAGAATCCTAAGTAGGTTTTGCTTTATTTTAAACCAAGAGGCTTCTAATAAATCTATCTATAAAATTAGCAGGTTTTTATTAAAAATACACAGCAAATTTTACCCCCTTGAGGCAGTAATTTCTAAAAACTATCCTTATAGGATTTCTACATTACAAATATGCGCTGAAACAATTTTTTGCGTAATATACTTACATAACGTAACATAATCCTCATGTTTACAAATAGTAAACGCACCCGAAACTATTTTTTTGCGTTTTATCAGAGGTCTTTAAAATGTCATTATTCCATATACCACACATTTCTTCATGTATCACCCGATGTATTAGTAAAAACTGCATGATATATCGTCAAAAGACAGACACCTTGTTTTGTATGTATGTATGTATGTATGTATGTAGTGTTCTTACTGTTACAACGCGGGCAATAAAAAATCTGTTCCAAATACATACGAAATTACAAAAGTATAACGTTATTTAGTTGACATTAACCCAATGTTATTTTTTAAATAAACAAATAAAGGTTCGTAAACAAGAGTAAGTAAAGCTTCTACAACTCGTAAATTTCCCGAATAAAAACGGATTTTGCAGGCAAAGCTCTGTTTAATCAAACGCTTAGTTTTAAAGCTCTGAAACTCTGCAATACCCTAACAACGTAGCGCGAAAATGTGTTCCAATTAACTTTCTTTGTAGACTAGGAGATGAAACATAAAATTGCCGCAACAAATCTTGTCGCGTAAGCATTTGATTTTAGTTAATGTTCGAGAATAGAATAGAATGAGAATAGAATAGAATAATATTTGAAATCATGATTAGTATTGTATCCTTAAAATTAAAAATTTGAAACATATTATTTATACTTATATAAACCTATACTGAAGTCTGTAAATTAAATAATATGTATTTATTTACGTTATACATAATACGTTATACATAAATACATAATGTATTTACGTTAAAAGGCACTTGTCTCGATGTAAATAGCAAAAGGTAATTTTGTAATGTTTTTTCACGGTTTGTACCTGTATGCTGTTTGAACTGTATGAACTGTATCGTTTGTTAGGTCTCACACAAACTTAGCATATTTATATTTTATAATATATGTCTAAGATACTTAGTATCTTGATTAATATATCGTTCCCACGTTAACACAGATAAATAATACTACGGAAATTTTGTTAAGAGACGTGAAAAATAATGTTTTAGGTAAAATATTTTTTATAGTTATTGCAATATATAAACATATTTTAAAGACCTCTAAAAGGATATAACGAGGTGAGGTACATTTGAACCGCCTTATAATAATAATAATAAAACTGTGATTTTAAACGTAACGGTTATGTTACGTCAAGCGAAACGAACACAGTTAGTACTTTATAACTTATATGCAAAACTAATAAGGAAGTTGAATTTAGGTATCAACACTGGTACCATTGCTCAGAGATTCGATATGTCCACCAGCTGCTGATTGGAATCGACCCTCGAAGCAGGTAAATATGTCTAGGTCCGGATATTTTATTGTTATGGCGTTCATCAAATGCATTGCCCGACAAGGAGGCGGCCAATTAATTAATTTATTTATTGACACGCCAACAGCATTACATACGGAATACAAACTTATGTTACTTAGTACTAAAACAATGATATGGTATGTATACCTCTTAAAGGCATCTTACCTTATCGTTCACAATAAAAGAAGTCAACATTAGAAATTCGATATCACTTACACAAGATACATTTTGATGCTTAATATAGGTTGGTATTATGAACTAAAATATTTTGAAAGTTTTGTCCTAATCATTTGAACAGTGTCGTGGAAGATGTCAAGGGTGTCAATAGATGCTGACAATTTATTATATTCTGAACATATTCTTATCAGAGGACTATATTTAAGAATATTCGTTTTGCTTGCGGGAATGTGGAAGACTTTTGTAATGGGACGACGTGGGTATTGATATGGTATATTTATTTTTAAATTTTTAAGTAATTCAAGTCAATTTCTCAAGATACGATCCTCCTTAAGAACACGATATCATTTAATAAGCGGCGGTTGTTAAGAGATGTCATATTAAAAAGTTTTAGTCAAGCATCATATGTATTTGTCGGTGATATTTCTTTTGATTGAAATGCTAAGTATCTCGTAAACGATGTCTGGAACCTTTCGATCCTTTGTGTGTATGTTACATAGTAGGGGCTCCAAACCACTGATGCAAACTCTAGTTTGCTGCGGACAAATGCATTATATAATAAGATTTTTGTTTTGAAAGACAAACCCTTTTGTATTTCTTTTTAGGAAACCTAACATTCTTACAGCTTGCTTCATAATAGTATCGACATGTGTGGTAAATTTTAGTTGCTTGTCCATAATCACACGTAAGTCGCGGATCGCCATTACCTCCTGTAACATTACAGATTTTACTTTATACGAAGACGTTGTAATTTTTTTTTTGCGCGAGAATTTGATATATGAGGTCTTTTTAATGTTTATTGCCATACCATTATCGTCACACCATGCCGCAACTTTGTCGATATCACTCTGTATAGATTGAGTGTCACTGTTTGAATTTACAACCTTAAATAGTTTTAGATCATCAGCAAAAAGTATATAACGGTAATGTTGTAATTTGGACGTGACGTCATTAATACAGATAGAGAAGAGAATTGGGCCTAAGTGGGAACCTTGAGGTACTCCTGATACAGCAAAATACTCGTTGGACTTATGCCCGTTAAGCACCACATACTGAAGTCTCTTGGCCAAGTACGACTTATACCACTCTAACAGGGTCCCACTGATTCCAGACTTTTGTAGTTTTGATACGAGACGAGTATGAGAAACTTTATCAAATGCGCTAGAAAAATCCATGTCCACTACATCTACCTCATGACCCATATCCAATTCTTTACTGAGGTAAGTTACAATTGAAATTAAATTGCTTTGTACCGATCGCCTTTTTCTAAGCCCGTGCTGGTGTTCGAAGATCGCATTGTCGATATGACGCGTAATGATGGGACAAATAAGAGATTCAAATAACTTTGCGATGCATGAGTTTATCGAGATTGGACGATATTTTTTTATATCGCTACAATTGTCCTTTTTATATACGGGTACAATTTTTGTTTTTTTGAAGTAGTCAGGAAAGACTCCATCGCTCAATGAACGATTAAAAATTAAAGACAACAGTAGGGCTATTGCAGGGCTGCAGCACTTTATAAAGACTGGGGGAATGTTATCTGGTCCAGCACCCTTGAATATGTCCAATTTCTTGATTGCTCGTATAACATCAGTCTCAGTAGCAGTTATATGAAATAAGTGGGATGACGTGTCTTGTCTGGTTGAATTGTCTGATTGAGTCGTGGCAGATTGAATTGTCAGGATTCACACTTGTTGTACTGTAGATGGATAAAAAGTTTTCCGCGAATAATTCTGCTACTTCGGAGTCAGACTTTGCAGTTTGATTTCCTAAGAACATTTCTGATGGTATAGTTGTATAACCACGTCTTCTATCCATAATTAAACGCCAAAAGCACTTAGGATTTTTAGCAATATTTCCTTCAATACTCTTCTTGTACTTTTGAAGACACTGATCGGCTAGTTTTTGACTGCGGTCCCGAAGAAGCTCATATTCTAACTGGTCGCGTGGGTTTTTGTATAATAAATACTTAGTACGCTTTTTGTTTTTCTCTGCGATTAGTTTAATAAGTGACCTGCCAAACCACGCCGGAAATCCTTTGTGTTTGTTGTGAAAACAATAAGATCGTAATTATTAAGTGAAATATTCTTGAGAACATCCTCTGTTTTAGTTTTCAGACCACGAACGTTCTGATAATAAATATTAACAGCCATTTTTAATACCAATAATAAGTAATGTTTGAGCAGGGTATGTGAGCGTTTTTTTATGCAGAAAACTTGTCCAGTTTGCAACATTGATTTTAGAAATCAGACATGCATAAAATTTATCAATTCTAAAATGATGTAGTTACATACTTTTATCAGCCCTGTTTATATAAACAAAAATTTCACTTTTACTCAATAAAAATCATAACGATCTCCCAGTCTACAGATGCAACGGTACAATTTAATATCAACTGCAAAGTAAATTAAAACCGTAGGTATTGCTTCATTTGCGGGAAACAGTGTGCCTTTGTTTCTTACTTATTGTGTCCATATAAATTGCAAAAGTTAAGACTTTCTGCTCTATCTTTTTATGGGCACTGCAGATAAAAAAAGAGAGCAATAAGTCAACCCAAATAAGTTAATCCCGTTTGGGCACTGAAATCAGATCCTGTACGCACGTGTAGTATTTCAAAGTTAAATGCATATCTGAAATTACGGCTTATTCCCACCCGAGCTTACATCTTTATGTATATATATCATAATATTCGGCGATATCTGTTGAGCCCATGGGTTAACTAGTAAAAATAGCTCTAATTTTTTTATAGCCCGACGAGCAAACGAAAACGCATACAAGGCACCTGATTGTAAATAGTCACTATCGTCTATAGTCCTAGGCAACTTCGAAGGAGTCACCACTGCAACACCGGCTCAGAGAGTACTATTTGCACCCTTTTTGAAGAACTCCATATCATAGTACTGGGAGGATGCCTCAGAAGGAAGCTCATTCAATAATTCCCCAAGAACTTCTAGACTTCAGACACAATTTTTTCTATGACTCAACACTCAGCAACTCATGCTTTCTTTCTATTTACTTGAATAGCAGTCTCGTTTGATTTCTCCACACAAATAAAATGTGTAAAATACCCATTGCATACTCTTATGCATATACTTACAACACAATTATAAGGGGGTACAACATATACAAGTATGCAGGAACATTTTACTTTTCTTAAGGAATTAAAATAATTTCATCTTTTCCTGTAATATGTGAGTGATACGTTTTCTATAATTTTATATTTGACCTTTTATACCATATATGAGTTTAACATTTTTCCGTATTCCGTCCCATAGTTTTTGAGAAAATAGGTCATTATAGACGGAGAGACAAACAGACATTCCACTCACGTGCAGTGATCCAGATTGCAAGTACAATTTCTACTTCTTTTCTAATCTTTGTTTTTATTTGTACATATAACAAGTAGAAAACGGATCATCAAGCCATGGATGAATCCTGGCCTCTTGCGTTGTGTACGTCATCGTGACCACGTGCATAACCAGTCGAAAAAAAGTCCCGATGACCGATGTCATACCATACATTAATATACACACGCTATAGAAACTACTGCAGAAACCTGTTAAAAATATTAAACAAGCCTACGATCGTACAGCGTTTCAAAATGCAAAAAATAATCCTAAGGCTACCTGGAAGTTTATTAAAAATATTACCAATCTGCACAATAAGACAACATCTGCCTCTGATCTATTTGATATAGCTAGAGATTCCGAACGATCGGTGAACTTAGTCAATGAGTATTTTAGTAAGATTGGACAAAAATTTGTATCAAAATTTTCTAGTCACCTTCTCGACCCTCCTGAGTAACATACAATTAAATTCCATGGCCTTGATTGAAACATATAATGAAGAAATTGATAGAATAATATTAGGATTGAAAAACTGTGCTGTGGATTGGGACAACATCCCCTCGTCACTTCTCAAAGCTGCTCGCCATGTATCAGTGCCAGTAATAACATATGTATGTATTCAATCTCTGTTTCTTCTTGGGGACTTTCCCTAGTGTGTTTAAGGAAGCACTTGTCCATCCAATCTGCAAGTATGGAAATACAGACAGTGTCAACAACTTTAGACCTATATCAGTATTGTGTACATTATGTAAAGTAATCGATTTTTTTTAAATAGTAGATTAATAAAATATTTGTACGCTTACTCTGTCATCTTTAATAATCGGTTCTGTGGTAAATCTATAGAGGACGCCGTGTTAGGACTTACAAATAGAATTGTTAATAAGTTCAATTCCAAGCTTAAAACTATTGGCCTATGTTTTGGAACTTGCAAAAGCATGTGACACTGTGTCTATTCCCATCTTATTAAAAATCTTATTAAAAAGTCTATTCCCATCTTATTAATTAATATTATTTCTGGTATTATTATCTCTCCGTGAAGCCTGCCTGCCTAGGTACCACCCTCCTGCTAGAATCAGCCGCCTCGGTAGCCGACGAGTTCGTCGTGTTCTGGCTGGAGACTTGAGTCACAACTTTCTTTCTTTCTTTCCTTCTTTCCTTCTTTCCTTCTTTCCTTCTTTCCTTCTTTCCTTCTTTCCTTCTTTCCTTCTTTCCTTCTTTCCTTCTTTCCTTCTTTC